>VDFB02105785.1:559165094-559339984 GCA_007258455.2 Sequoia sempervirens
GTGTTGCCATTAATTCCAAAGGGGCAGATTGTTGGCATATGGCTTGTGTGGATGTAGTTATAGGTTTTTTGTGTTGTCATTGATGGAAAATACAATCATCATTTTGGTCCACAGTTATGCATTCAATTGCATTGACAGTTAAAGTGGAAAACTATGTTTCTCTGGTAGGTTAGGGTATCCGGTCTAATAGCTTCACGAGATCATCACATTGTGTTGTGGATCACTGAATTTTTTTATCAAGAACGTGAAACACCTTATCATTGAATCATATATTGCTATCCTTGTGGCTTCATGGTCTTGGAGGTTCAGTAGGACATTTTCAACTTGTTTTCCTGTTGGAGCCAACTCAGTGTAAATGGTATATAACCGTTGTACAAAGTTGAATTATTTTAATTAGATGTTCAATTATGGGTCCTAGCTTTTGTGTAGCCAACTCTTTGGATACACATTGAAATTATTTATGTTTTGGGGCTGACAAGTTGCAAATGTTACTATGTTTTGTTGAGCCAACCTATGGCGATTAATTCCTAGCAAACGAATATATTTAGATGGAAAGTCACATCATTTAGTAGAGACAAGAAGTTGTGTGTGTGTGTGATGTGAATTTCTAAGGTGTATTTGAGCAATATCATGCACAGTTTCACTTGCGCATAGAGATTTTGTGTGAAAACTTGGGAAAAATAGAGCAGAATTTCATTATCAGTGAAACATGACACAAGTTCATCATCGGAGCTAAACCGGAACTGCAATCAAGCATTTGTAGATGTTATCTATTCAGTTCATTTTCTTTTGGATCAATTCCAAACTATTGTAAGGGTAGTGATCCCCCATCTTCTAAGAAGTGAGCTCTAGGAAGTGAGCCTGAATGCAAGTGCATTCTTATTTTGTAATACTTCTTTTGACTATACTCAATTTTTTGTGGATTGGCCATCCACCATGGTTTTTCCCCTTACATGGTTTCCACGTAAAAATCCTTGTGATATGGTTGTGTGGTTTATTTTTTTCTATTCCAACATATTAATTTTGGTTAAGTGTATTAAGTATAATAAAGATTAGGATAAAATTGTTGTGATTTGCACAACACTAATTCACCCCCCCTCTCAGTGTTGTTTGTTTCCAACAGTTGCTACAACAATCTTCTTCCTGTTCTATTTTTTTCTTCTCTTCTTACATATCTTACATTCACTAGAAAAAAATAACTGACTATGTTCAACAAACATGCCTAGAAAAAAAGAGCTAAAACAAGGATATTAATTGCAATTAAATTACGCTACATGGGAATATCTATTGAAAAATATTTGCATTTCAGTTCACATTATAAATTTTTCCTATAGATATGAGTTGAAAATATTGTTTAATTCCATATTTAGCTAGAGAGAGGAAAATTCATAGGATTGAGAAAAAAATGATGGTGGAGAAAAACTAAGAGTTTAAAAAGGAGGGATTAAAGAGGGGCAATTAGGATTAATTTTTAAGAGTAGGGGATCTTTTTTTGTTATCAAAAATTATTAAGCCTTGTTGAACTAAAATATTCTTTAGAAAAGGTGTGATCTAATTAGATTCTTAAATACTATAAGAAAACATACACAAAAATTATGTATATGGATAAGAAAATGGATCTAGAAAACAAATATAGGGAAAAGTGCCAAAAAAACTAATGTAGGGTAGGGAAAAAATTATTGTACCATGATTGTGGTAGTGACTTGGACTATACCATATTTGTAGCCACATCCAACAATAGTTCACAAAATACAACTTATTTAATCTAGACTAAAAAAGTGTTTGTTTAGCTTTTGGTGATTGTAGAAATTCTTATTGGGTTCAAAATAAATCTACTACCATGAGAAAATATAAATAGGGCCTTGTATTGATTTAAAAATCATGGGTGGAATTGGATAGAGAAATCAAGGAAGTTCCCTCTATTCATAGTTATTTAGCAAGATCGAGATAGTAGTATTGACATTAAAGAAGCAAGGGGCATCTTGCATCCAAACATCCTATTGTACTTGATAAAACTATTCTTAATAAAGGTAGGATGACGCTTCAATGCTACTACCACTTAATCTAGTTTTCTCTCTTGGAGAGTTTCTAGGAAAAAATTATTAAGTCTTTGTCAGATTAATTTTATTTATAACATGTATACTTTCTATTTGATCAATATTTCATTCTTTGTAACAACTATCACTTGAATTACACGTAGCAAAGTATGTTAACACATAATTCTTGACTTGTAGATCTTCTACATTAAATGTTTTATTGATCTTTTTTTGGGTTGATGGGATGAAGTGGGGAATTAATGATTATGTTATTATGTTATCTTTGATTTGTTAGAACAAACAAATATATTGAGATGGGGGTGAATCATTATATCCCACAAGTTAATCCAATTCAGCTTTACAAACCAAATCTTTCTATTGCCTTAGAACATATAAAGAATCAAACTATGCAATTCAAATCATGACCACACAATCATAACACTATATTTATGTGGAAAACCCTAGAAGGTAAAAACCACAGTTTTTATGGCCTCAACCAAAGGAAGCTACAAATCCCTATAAACTTTAAAAATTGCAGAAAGAGGCTACAAACTCTTTATAAAATACATGAAATTTTTTTTGTTCAATCACCACCACAATAACAACACTCTTCACACTGACATATATCTTCAACATCTCTTCTCAACAACCTCTGCTATCTACAACTCACTTCCATACACATATACTCACACATTCCTCCTCACATACTCACACTCACATAGCATTTGCAAAAAAACTTGATATTTTATTTATATCCTCTGTAAGCTTCAAAAAAATTATCCTTAGTCATCCAAGATGAAACATGTAACATGAAAAGTGCAACAGATACAAGAAGTTAGCTCCAAGACATATAGTTTCCTAGGTCTCATTTAGGTCTACAAAGGTCAAACTATTGGATTGAAGGCCAAAAGTCTTCAAATGAAAGTGATTTTGTAAAGATGCCTCAAGATGAAGCAAATGCATCTAGGCATGGAAAAAACACATTATTTGATAGTTTGATTGGGTTTTTGATGATTTTAGAAAGATATTAAAAAAATACACTTTGGTTGACTTAACTTTCAAGGTGATAAGGATAAATGGCTTCACTAAATTTGCAAGGTTTCAAAATAATCCAAGAGAAAATCATGTGAAGGTAGTCAAGAGGATTTTCAAATATTTGAAGAGAACTTAGATTATGAATTATGGTATCAAAAAGGTGACAATTTTTTCTTGAGTGCATATATTGATGCAAATTGGTCTACCAATGTTGATGTTAGATGAAGTACCAGTGGTGGAAATTTCATTTTGGGAGATAGATTGGTCTCATGGTTTAGTAAGCAGGATTCAATGTCCTTATCAACAACAAAGGTAGAGTATATAGTTGTATCATCTTGTTACAGTCAAGTGTTGTGGATGAAACAAACATTGAAGGATATCAAGGTAATATATGATGAGACAATTCACATTATATGTGACAATCCAAGTGCCATCAATATTTCAAAGAATCCAGTGATGCATTCTACAACCAAGAACATATCTATCAAGTATCACATTTTAAGAGAGAATGTTGCAAATCAAGAAGCAAAATTGGAATATGTATCTAAAAAGAATCAAGTTGTAGATGTCTTCACACAAGTACTTTATAAAGACACATTTGAATATCTCAAACAAAAGTTAGGGGTTGTTTCCCCTCCTAACTATATGCATAAATGGTGCTTCTATCCAAGGGGAGTAGTTCACGACATATATTTTCCCTAGATTGATGGGGGCTACCTCTCAGGGCGTGCATGTAGAAGGAGAATAAGAATGATGATGAAGGTTGTGCATGCATGGGATCTTGTATGTTTTTGCAGGCACATAGGAAGACCACTATCCCTTTACCCTTGATGTCAAAGGAGGAGAAATTTCATATTAGGTTAGTGTTTCCATAAATACCAAAGGAGGAGATTGTTGCATGTGTTGTAATTGATGTCAATAGAGTGGTATTGTGTGAGGTTGAAAGTGACGTAAAGGAGTGATGATGAAAATATTTATGAGGAGAAGGACATGGTGATGAATTTTATGAGCATGTTGTATATGATTGTACCATATCCTTTTTGTTCATGATTAGGTAAAATTTGACAAGTTGAATTGTGTGTTGATTTAAATAAGTTTTGGTTTTTCTTTCTCTTGATGAAAAGAGTTGTAATTATTGTCTATGGTACTATGAATGTCATATTATCTATCCCTTGATGTAAAACATTGATGAAAGAAAGTATGTAAGGTTTCAAGAAATCAAAGGCATTAGGAAGTTGTACTAAAGTAGCTTGGGAGAATGCTCCAAACTCTTCCACATTCGAAGAAATGGCCTTGCGGTTTGGATGTTAGATCATAGATCATAGAAGTTACTGCAAAAGATTCCAGAGCCAGTAGAGTAAAGAAAAGCAGTATAGTGTTATTGCAGTCATTGAAAGGGTTAGAGAAATGCTTCACATTTCTCCATATTTAAAGATATGATCTTGCAACTTGGAGGATAAGTTTAAATTGTATTTATGTTTTCTCATTTCAAGTTTTAGGTGTTGAGGTGTATTTTAAGTCTAGTTTTCAATGTTCTATTTCAAGACTATGTTTTTAGGGTTTGCAAGTAATGCTAAGTTTAGTATCTATTTGTTTGTGCCAACATGAAGTAGCATGAAGTTGTGAAAGGACTGTATGTGAATTTTTTTTTATATCATATAATGCTTGTAAAATTATCCACATGATGTTATTTAGTCTCTTTATTACCACCCTTGGTCTAGAGGTGACACATGGAGGGTTAATTGTTTGTTGGGATGACCTGGTATGTTAAGATGATTGTAATAGGTGTTTGGAAATGCGCATCATATGGATTTTTGTTCCAAGGTAAAATAGGTCTTGATTACATCTTGGTTTATACCACATATGCAATCCCTAGGGGCTTGTTTGAGACCATATAACACCTTCTTAAGTTTGCATACCATGTTTGGTTCTTCTGATAACTAAAATCCATCAAGCTTCTTTATGTAAAATTCTTCTTCTAAGTCACCATTATATAAAGAATATTTATCATCCATTTAATATACCTTGAAGTCCTTGTGAATTGAAAATGAAAGAAACATTTTGATTACATCCATTCTTCCTACTAGAGAAAATGTATCCTCAAAGTTAATTCCTTCCACTTGTGAATAACCTTTTCACACCAACCTCGATTTGTTTCTCACCACCTCTCCATCTTCATTCAATTTATTTTTGAACACCCATTTGTTCCTATCACATTTTTTTACAAGAATTAGCACAAATTCCTAATTCTAATTCTTCTCTATTTTATTTAGTTCTTCCATTGCTCGTATCCATCCTTCATCCTTGCTAGAATCAACAAAAATTTTAGTTTCTATTCTTGATAGTAAAGAAAAATTTACCTATTCATTTGTCTTGAAAATATTCTTCTATTTCACACTCCTTCATTCTTATCCCCAATTATTTGATCTTCTGAGTGATTCTTGTGGAAATAATTGATAGGAGTCTTGGTGATCTTCACTTGTATTTCTTCCTTTTCTTCCTTTTCTTCTTCTTCTTCTTCTTCTTCAAATTAGGAAGGTTTATCTGACCAACAATCTTCTTGCTCATGTGTGATTCAATGCGACTCTTCATCAACCCTCACATTTACACTTCAAATATCTTCCTTAGTATTTTATTGTAGCACTTATAAGCTTTGATTCTAGTTGAGTGTCCAAGAAATATTCCTTCATCAAACCTTGAGTTAAATTTTCCCAAACCTTCATCTCTTTTGATGTAGAATTTTCTTCCAAAAATTTGAAGTACTTGATAGTTGTTGTTCTTCCATTCCATAATTCATAAGGGGTATTGTTGTTATTCAATCTTAGTTTTACTCTATTAATAGTATAGATAGTAGTATGGACTACTTCTTTCCAATACACATCAGGCAACTTGGCTTCACTCAACATTTTTTTTTCATCTCCTTAACTATTATATTCCTCCTTTCCACTACATTTTTCTAATGAGTTCTAGTAGTAGATGGATGCCTCTTTATTCTATGTTTTTCTGATGTGAACTCACCACCTCCATCAGACCTTAAAACACTTGATTCTAGCATTCATTTCATTTTTAACCATTGAATTAATATTAAATCTACTTAGAGCATCTGATTTTTGTTTTAAAAATGTAACCCATGTCATCTTAGAGAAATCATCAATGAAGAACATAAAATACCTTTTACCCTGGGGACTCTTTGTCATGGTGGGTCCACACAAATCATATGAATTAGTTTCAATGGCCTTGTAGAAGAATACTCCTTGGTATTGAATCTTACCCTTGTTTTCTTCCCAATCTGACATTATTTACATAAGGTGTTTGCAAGCTTGATAATCTTTGGAATATCTCTTACTACTTGTATGGGGCCAATCTTCACAATATTATCAAAGATAATGTGTTGCATTCTCTTGTGCCATATCCAACATTAACTTGTCTATCCTAGAAGACAACTTCTTCCATTGAAACCTGTTGATGGGTGTTTTTGCACTTCTCAACACAGACAAAGCACAAGTGCAATGTCTCTCTTGAAAGGTGAAAAGTTGCAACTAGGTTTCGGACAATCACCCCAAGGTCTCTCAGGTGTTAGGTCATGAAAATGCTTGGAATAGTTCAATTGGTTGATGTGATTTGTTGGTAATCATAGGGTGGCCTTTATTGTTGACAAATAATGGGAAGTTTGGTTTGGAAATGGAGTTTCAAGGTTCTAGAGATGGATGAACAATGGTTTCCCATTTAAAACAACAAGTTGAAACTTAATTCAATCACCAAGTTCGACATTGTGATGGTGCTTGGAATCCTACTCTAACCAAGAGTTAAAAGAAATTGAAAAAGAGGAAAGGGTTAAGAGAGCTATTCTAATTCTAAGCTATGAATGAACAATAATAATGGAGGATGCTATAGTAGATAGACTCCCATAAAACTATTTTTTGTTTGACCAAGAGAAACCTACAACTACACAAAACTAGTGCAATATTCTAAGGCCTATAGATTTTTAGATTGTGCATTCACCTCATGAACATACAATTGAACTAAAGTGAAACATATGAATTAGATCAGAATAGCTTTGCAAAGTGATTCATCATCAATAAATCAAAAAAAGCATGAGCTAGAAGTGCATCCAATACTATAACAACAACCACCATTAAAGGAATTCAAGAAACTAACTTGGAGGTTGAATCATGCATGAAAAATGAGAAAGCTCAAAGAAAAACACTGAAAAATGATGCAATTCTTCCTTTTATCGATGTAAAATTCCCTTTACAACAATTTACCACATCCTACAAATGAGGAGCAAGTCCCTATTTATAGTTTTCCAAAAGTGAAGTGAATGGCTAGAATTTAATTCCAATGAATGGCCTAGATTTGTTATAGCTTAGGGTTTCACCTACCCCCAATATTTCACAATTTAAAAATATACTATTTTGTGTTCTATATTTTTTCCTTTATTTTGTTTTATCTTTTAGTTACTGTAGTTGTTTTGTCTTTTAGCTGCCTCTTTCACTGTAGCTGGAAGCTATTGAAATCTTCTTTTTTTATTGACATGTTTGTAGTGTTTCTTCATCCAATCAAGCGAATCTTGTTGCAGATTTGTGTTACTAAGAAGTAGATATGTTGCTCCTAATCTTGGTGGATAACTCTTTACCATCATCATTAGGATAGAACAACTCTCTCCTGCTTCCGATTTTGGTGGACAACTCCCTAATTCTTCAATACTAAATTCTTTGGCATGCATTCATATGTTGGTTAGTCCTTCATTTTTTATGTAGACATCCTTTTCCTCTTTTCCTCCAAGGGATCTTGTAGGCTTCTTCCATGGCCCCTTAGTAGGTTCCATAAGTCCTACACCCAAAGATGCAATAATTGCATCAATAAGCTAAGCACCAATTAAATACCATAAATTCAATGTTACATGCATGCATATACCTTCAAAAGATCATAATATCGATTCTAGTTTATTATTTGAAGTTCATTTAGTGATTTGCAAGAATATGTGCTTGGTAGTGCAGGTTTCCCATCTGCAAAATTCGTTATGAAGAAATTTGTTAAGGAATGACATAGGGAAACCTGGGAAGTCTGAAAGCAGCCACCTGCATGGAGATTTCTTCATGGGACTATTGTGAGGTAAAAAAATGCAAAGTCACTTGGCATGTGCATAATTTTAGGTGGAAGAATCTTTAGCCTTTTTCCCTTTGTTAGATTGGTCTTTTCAGCTTTTTTGGGTGTGAAAAGTGTAGGTGTCATGGGGTGGAAAGGCACTGGGGTTTGGCTATTAGGTACCAGTATTTGGTAGACAGAGTCCTAGATGTGGTGGCTCGCATGGGTAGACCTGCCAGAGTGGCTCAGCCGAAGGCTTGTGACTTGTACATTTTAATGTCGATGGTGTCGGTGGCCTCGAATTCTACATGGTGGAAAGCATGTTGGTTGTGCCACTAGAGAATAGCCCTAAGGTGACAACCACCAGTAGGAGCAATCCAAATAGCTGGACCCACAAGGGGTACTCGAACTAGGATTTTGGTATTTGGGACTCAAGTGTTTGACTCATGAAAGCATGAGATGCAGGTACCATGAGGTGGGAAGCCAAAATATTTTGCACCGTAAAAACGGCATTGGGGACCATGGAATCTACAAGGCTGCTTCCTACATGAAAAGTTCTGCGAAGCCACAATTCTTAGCAATTTTGAGTTTTTTCAAATTAAGCACATGAAAGATGCATTAGAAGGGTGTCTAGACATATTTCTAAATGATTTGACCCCTTTTAAAAAATGTGGAAATTTGGAATGTGGAAGTCGCGGGGTTTTGCGCTGTAAGAAAATGACATTCCACACATGACAACTCACACACGAAAACCCGCAAAAAGTGTCTCACACATCAAATCCCACAGAAGGAATCCCATAGATGATGACCTGCACACAGAATCCCATGGACGGTGACCTTCACATGGAAACTTACGGATGGTGACTTGCACATGGAATCCCATGGATGACCACCCGTAGTGAAATTCCCACAAAGTCACAAAACTTATTAATTTTGAGATTTTTCAATTTTAGCACATGGGAAAAGGGGTAGAAAGAGTTTCTAGACATATTTCCTTAAGATTTGACTCATTTTTAAAAATATAGAATTTGAGATGTGGAAGATAGAGGGTCTGACACCATAAGAAAACAACATTCCACACACGGTGACCCACACATGGAAACTCACAGATGGTGACCTATAAAAGGAATCCCATAGATGACACTTTACATATAGAATCCCACAGACGGCGACCAACAATGAAATTCTTGTGACATCTAAACAGTTGGTGAATTTGGATCAAACCTCTTTAAGCATATGGACACATTCATTTTATGGGCCCTACATCTTGAAAACTTGAAGTTTGCACCCCCTTTTGAAATGCATAGATTTGGAATGTGGAAGCCAAAGGGTCCAATACCATAAGAAAACAACATTCCAAACATGGTGACCCACACACAGAATCCTACAGATGTCGACCCATAGTGAAATTCTCACAACTTCTAAACACTTAACAAAAATTTGGAAGTTCACTTATACATCACAAAACATCCCAAATCCATAGACAACTTTTCCCCTAATTCAAAAAATGAAGGAAAAAGCAAAGCAAGCGAGAAGGGGCCAAGCTAGTTGGAGCAAGGAAAAAAGTGAAAAAAGGGGGGTCACTGCCTTCGGCAGGTATGTGTGCAAAAAATGCACAACAAATGGTGACTCGCTAGGGGAAATGCTCCAGAGTATTTCAATGACAAACTAGAATCATGAACCCAGAGTCTTTGGTTCTGACCTTCACACTAGGACAAACAAACCAAACATTTGACCAAAGGATCAAAACCACTAGTTAACCCAACCATCTATATACTAAAAATGCAAGTGTGTGCATGTGTATTCATTCCCTCCTTAAGTCGCTACAGGAACCTAAGCTTCATCAAGTTAAGATACATAATTGATTCTAACTCCAAAAGCAACATGGGAATTTCCTCACTTCTAGTCAGGCATCCATAGCCCCAATGAGGTTGTCATTGTGATTCTCCTGAACATTGCTCTAATGTTAGTCGGGCATCCATAGCCTCGATAGAGTTATTCAGATCTCCCTGAAAGTTTATTTTCCTTTCTTTTTTTTCAATGTTTTTCTCTTCTTTTTCTCTTTTTTTCATTTCTTTTCATTTTTTTTCTTTTCTCTTCTTTCTTTTCATTTCAACCCACAAGCAGTGAATCTCACACTTAGGGTAGAGAATTATAGTGGCGCTGAAGCAAAATTTTAGATTTTTCACTTAACTAGACCTCACAAAGGAGCCTACAACAACCTCAAGATTCTTAAAGTGTGTAAGAGATATAATATTTTAGAATACATCAGAATCAAATCAACCAATGACCTATCCTCTTTGATTCAAACATCTAGGTCACTTGACACTAACGAAAAAACATTCATCATCCCCTCGAAAAACTTGATTGAAATACTTAGAACCACCCCAGGTAATGAAAATTTTGTTGTTCTCACAAACATGCCCAACAGGAAACAAGGGGACCCCAAGAAAAAAAAAAAAGGAAAAAGCAAACTATGTACACAAAATCTACACTAATCAAAACAAACTATGTACAAAGATATCTACAAAAACCAAGTTTAGTAAAAGCACACTGATAATCATGCTCATAAGACCTCAAAATGCATGCATGAGCAATAGGGTGTCGTTACAGTTCTAAGTGGTGCAAACTTGTCCCTATATTCAAAAATATAAAACTTCAAATCGTAGCACTAAAATTCAATAACACATTCAAGAAGAATCAACAGTTGAAATTGTTCATGAAACCCATGGTTAATCCACAAATAAGTTTTCCATCTCTCATTCTCATAATCAAAATGATAAACATAGCTATGAGTATTCATAGGAGCAAGGAAAGATAGAACCTGGATGTTGTCACGTGATGGGAGCAATTCTTGATGATTTGAAGTGGGCATGGCCTGATCAAACCGTGCATCAGAAACCTCCAGAGGACATAGATAGTGGCGTAACATCCCACTTGCATCACTAATCTACAAACCACAATCAAATTGATTAGGTGGTAGATACTATGAAAAATTAGAACTCTCAAATTCAAAGAACCTTTTACTTGATTATGAAGTTCTATAAGGCTGAGAAAGTGATTGATCCAGCCTTCCTTCAAAACTCCCAATGGGATCTGCAACCTCCATTAGCTATTCTTCGAGGAGATAGACACTATCATGTTGGTCATATGTGAAAATGGTGTCTACTTGATTGTTGTCCTCAAAAGGCATCAAGATGTCATGTTGATCTCAATTCATTTATAGTTCATGTCATAAAAAACATGATATGGATGAATCTATCCTGTTACAATCCCTGGAATGTGCAGGAAGATCAACAATGGTCAAGGAATAAAGACTCCTAGTTGTAGCCTATAGTTGGAAAGGTATATCATCTTTGTGGTCAGCCACCAATACATCCTTGTCTTGGTCCTCCTTCCCTTGCAATTTGTGTGGCTTCTCGAGAGGCTCAATCATTTCCTCTTGTTCATCATCACTATAGATGGAAATGGAGTCCCTTTCCCAATTAGGGAGCTCTAATGTTTCACCATTTGGACATTCGAGTGATATATCTTCATCACTACCCACTTCCAAAATGTACTCCTTAGTGTCACTATACCTCTATGGCACAATTCCAATTTGGAAGAAATCAACAAGGGACATTGGCTTATCAAGGGGACTAAATTATGACATCTGATTTTCCTTTGAAAGTCCTCCATAAAGCCTACCATCAATCATGAATAAATTCTCTAAAAGTGGGGCAGACTCTTGATGGTTGATTGAAAGCTCTTCCAATTGATATGCTTCATCATTTGGAGGTTCAAGACTATGTTTCTCTCCTTCCATTGTTGTCCCAATATCTTTATGTGAGCTTCCCTCAACTAAGTTGTCACTTGGTTCCAGTTCTTGGACATCTGGATCAATCTTAGAAGCAACAACAGGAGGTGGTGTGCTTGGTTGCTCTGCTTGATGGCCTCTTAACATAACTCACATGTGAACTCTAAATGTGCAAAGTCATGGAGCCTACACCAACTTGCTAGCAACAACACCTCTAGATTCACTTGGTATCTCAGTTCTGACCAGTCCATCATGAGTCTTAAGAAGAGTTCATTATATATTTCCACCACTCAATCTTCATCAACGCTTGGGGAGGAAGCTTGATGGTGGACTGCCTCTACTTATGGTTGTTCCCACTCCTCTAAATCTTCTCTTTCAAAATCTTGATTACCTTGATCCATAAAGAAAAGGTCCTCCCATCCTATTTCACTTAAACTTTCAACATTATTCTCTGCTGCCCTAAGAGTTTCAATCTTCTCCTTCTAGTTTTCAACATCCACATTGGTTGTCCCAACACTTATTTGTGCAAAATTTATTGATTCATCTTCAGTGTCTTGTCCTCCAAATGTTGACTGCTCTCTTGCCTCAATGGATGACTACTCTTCATTAAGAGTTGGCTGATCTACCTTGTTCAAACAACTCCTAGATTGGGAAATGACTCCTGCACATGAAGGGCAAGTGAATTTGGAATTAGGTACATTAAGGACCCTACACCACCTAGAAATCAACACTTATTCTAGTCTTAGTTCATCCTTGATTCCCAAGTGCTCTTGGATCAACTCCTTGAAGGCTTTGGCTGCAATTTTAGTAAATTATTCTTCTAAATCTTCAAGAGCTAAGGGTTGATATATTTCCCAGAAGGGGATTTCTCCTTGCAAGACCATTTCAATTATGCCCAAGAATGTTAAACATTCCATTTCATTATGTCTTTGAGTGTCATGGATTCTACATTTTTTTGTCAATGCAAATTGCTGAAATGGTTTCTTCAATCTCTTACATAGATCTTCCTACAACTGAGTGATGTTGATTTCAATTTGCTGCTCCATCTTAGCTTAAATGTTTCCTTTATCTTTGAGTTTTCTAATTTTAAAAATTTCCAACATATAATGAGATCTATGTATCTCATATTTTACTTGAAAGTGCATTCAAATTATAGCTTTGTAGCCTTGTGCTCAACCATTCCCTCCTTCTAGCACCAATTCTGTTGATGGGTGTTTTTGCACTCCTCAACACAGACAAAGCACAAGTGCAATGTCTCTCTTGAAAGGTGAAAATTTGTAACTAAGTTTCAGACAATCACCCCAAGGTCTCTCAGGTGTCAAGTCATGATAATGCTTGGAATAGTTTAATTGGTTGATGTGATTTGTTGGTAATCATAGGATGGCCTTTATGGTTCACAAAGCATGAGAAGTTTCAAGGTACTAGATATGGATGAACAGTGGCTACCCATTCAAAACAACAAGTTGAAACTCAGTTCAATCACCAAGTTTGACATTGTGATGGTGCTTGGAATCCTACTTTAACCAAGAGTTAAAAGAAATGGAAAAAGAGGAAAGGGTTAAGAAATCTATTCTAATTCTAAGCTATGAATGAACAATAATAATGGAGGATGCTATGGTAGATAAACTCCCATAAAACTGAGTTTTGTTTGACCAAGAGAAACCTACAACTACACAAAACTAGTGAAATCTTCTAAGGCCTATAGATTTTCAATTTGTGTATTCACCTCATGAACATAAAATTGAACTAAAGTGTAGCACATGAATTAGCTTAGACTAGCTTTGCAAAGTGATTCATCATCAATAAACTACAAAAAGCATGAACTGGAAGTGCATCCAATACTGTAACAACAACCACCATTAAATGCATTCAAGAAACTAACAAGCTAAAACTAACATGGAGGTTGAATCATGCATGCAAAATGAGAAAGCTCAAAGAAAAACACCCAAAATGATGTAATGCTTTCTTTTATTACTGCAAAATTCCCTTTACAATAGTTCATCATACCCTACAAATGAAGAGTAAGTCCCTATTTATAGTTTCCCAAAAGTGAAATGAATGGCTAGGATTTAATTACAATGAATGGACCAGATTTGTTACAGCTTAGGGTTTCTCCTACCTCCAATATTTCATAATTTAAAAATATACTATTTTGTCTTCTTCTCTTTTTTTTCCTCTAGTCTATTTCATCTTTTAGTTACTATAGTTGTTTTTTCTTTTAGCTACCTCTTTTACTATAGATAGAAATTGTTGAAATATTCCTTTTTGTTGATGTGATTGTAGTGTTTCTTCATCCAATCAAGTGAATCTTGTTGCAGATTTGTGTCACTAAGAAGAAAATATGTTGCTCCTGATCCTGGTGGACAACTATTTACCATCATCATTTGGATATAACAACTCTCTCCTGCTTTCGATTCTAGTGGACAACTCCCTGATTCTTCGGTACTAACTTATTTGGCATGCATTGATATGTTTGTCAATCCTTCATTGTTTATGAAAACATCATTTTCCTCTTTTCCTTCAGGAGCTCTTACAGGCTTCTTTGATGGCCCCTCAGCAGGTTCCATAAATCCTACACCCAAACACACAATAAGTGCATCAACAAGCTAAAGGCCAAATAAATCCCACAAATTTAGTGTTAGATGCATCCATATACCTTCAAAAGATCATAATATCCATTCTATTTTATCATTTGAAGCTCATTTGGGAAATTTGCAAGAATTTGGGCCTGTCAATGTGGTTTTTACCTCTACAGAAGTCGTTATGAAGAAAGTTGTTAAGGAACGACACAAGGAAAGGGGTACTCCATAGACAACCACCCATATGGATATTTTTGCATGGGACTATTGTGAGGTAAACCCAATGCAAAGTCACTTGGCATGTGCATAATTTTGGGTGGAAGCATCTTCAACCTTTTTCACTTTGTCAGATTAGTCTTTTCAGCTTATACGAGTGTGAAGAGTGTGGGCGCTATGGGGTGGAAAGGCATCGGGGTTTGGTTGTTAGGTAGTGGTATTGGGTAGACAAAGTCCCAACCATGGTGACCTGCACGAATGGACCCACCAAAGTTTCTTAGCCCAAGGCTTATAACTTGTGCATTTTAGTGCCAATGGCATCAGTGGCCTCAAAGTCTGCACAGTGGAAAGGCATGTTGGTCGTAACGCTACAGAATGGCCCTAAGATGATGGCCACTCGTAGGGAGTAGTCCGCATAGGCAGGCCCACACGAAGTACCTGGACCAAGGTTTTGGTATTTGGGACTCAATTCTTTGACTCATGAAACCACAAGATGTGGGTACCATGAGGTGGGAAGCTGAACAATTTTGCATCATAAAATGACATTAGGGACCATGGCATCTACATGGTGGCTTCCCGCATGAAAATTTCTATGAAGCCACGATTCTTAGCAATTTTAATTTTTTTCAAATTAAGTACATGAAAGATGCATTAGAAGGGTCCCTAGACCTATTTCTCAAATGATTTTACCCCTTTCAAGAAATGTGGAAATTTGGAATGCAAAAGCCGCAGGGTCTGGTGTTGTAAGAAAATGACATTCCACACACAACGACTCGCACATAAAATCCTACACATGATGACCCACACATGGAATCCCACAAATGGTGACCCACACACAAAATCCCACAAATGACAACCTACACATAAACACCAATGGATGACATCCCATGGATGGCTACCCATACATGAAAAACCTACAAACGACAACCCACACACAAAATCTTGTGGATGGTGACCCACAATGAAATTCCCGCAAAGTTACAAAACTTAGTAAATTTGAGATTTTTCAATTTTAGCATGTTGGAAAAGGGGTAGAAAGAGTGTCTAGACATATTTCCTTAAGATTTGACTCATTTTTAAAAATGTAGAAATTTGGGATGTGGAAGCCAGAGGGTCCAGTGCTGTAAAAAAATGGGATTCCACACATGACAACCTACACACAGAATCTCACAGACAGTGACTGACAATGAAATTCTCATGATATCTAAACACTTGGAAAATTTTGTCTCAAACCTCTTTAGGCTTATGGAAACATTCATTTTATGGGCCCTAGATGTTGAAACTTAAAGTTTTCACCCCTTTTGAAATGTGGAGATTTGGAATGCAGAAGCCGAAGGGTCTAGTGCTGTAAGAAAACAACATTCCACTCACAGTGACCTACACATGAAATCACATGGATGGTGACCCACACATGTAAACCTGTGGATGGAAACCCACACACAGAATCCCATAGACAACGACTCATAATGAAATTCTTGTAATGTCTAAACACTTAATGAAACCTTGGCAATTCACTTAGGAATCACAAAAACATCCCAGATCCATGGGAAAATTTTCCCCAAAGTCAAAAAATGAAGGAAAAAGTGAAGCAAGGGAGAAGGGTCCAAGCCAGTAGAAGCAAGGAAAAAAGTGAAAAAAGGTGGGTCCCTGCCTTTGGTGAGGTGTGTATGCAAAACATGCAAAACAAAACCCTTTAAGTTGTATAAGCTATTTTTTGTCCTGGATCCTTCTAAAACCAATTTAGTAGAATTTTCTCTTCTAATTTCACACCCTTGATCATTAAATATGAGATTGTATCATTTTCTACACATTTGACTTACATTGAGAGGATTGTGCTTGAGACCTTCTACATAGAGAACATCTTCTATCCTGGATTTTTCAGCAATACTTATGGTTCCCTTTCCACAAATATTTGTAGATGAATTATCTCTAAACTTGATTAATCCACCATTCCACTTAACAAGATTAATGAACTTGATTATTTCACCTGTCATGTGGCTTGAATATCAACTATCTATTATCCAACGATTTTTTTCTCTTGAGCATGAAATGTTGTTTGGACAACCATTAAATTTTAAACCTCATATTGTTTTTTTACTCTCTTTTGGAAGTCATTCTCCTTCACTCACTCAATAATATATGTCATCCAAGTTTTTGATTTTTCTAGTCAGCTCTTGGAACATCTTGCTATATATTCAGTTGAAATTGTTGTAGATTTTACATATTACATTGACATCCACTACTGAAGCAAGAGAATTCCTACTCACAAAATTTCTTCTATTCATTTTAGATTTGAAATCTATACCCTTGAAACATATGGAATAGGGTTCACCACAATGGAGTGATGAATAATGTACCTATTTCTAATAATTTCATTGAAAATGTAAGCTATACTATGCAAATGAAGAACAATTTAATCTGATTGAAATAGTAATCAAAAGGAAGATCTAGAATGGGGAAACCGATGTGTACCTTTTACCAAAAGTCACCTTTTGAAGATCACTGAAGACTCATTTTCCCTATGGAAAATGGGTCTTGGATAGGGTTTCTGGAAAATGCTTTCTTGGTTCTCTTCTGCTATGTCGACACTCCTAGATTCCAAGTGTTCACTGTCAGATACCTCAAAAACAATACTATAGAAGGGTTTCCATGATTTGAAAATTTTTCTTGTAACTTTGAAAACTTTGCAAATTTCTTCAAATTTTCTCTTTCAAGGATCATCAACCTAAAATATGCAATCACACATCAAAGAGAGAAAAATGTTATTTGTTAGGGAATGGGGGTTTTCCTTGGTCAAAACCTGTTTTGGTAATTAAACCTTCAAATGAAATAGAAAAGCATGAAGGAAGGATGAATGAACAACAATATGTAATGTGGAGAAAATTTTTCCTTCAACATTTTGGTTCTCAGCCCTTCTTTTCTACTTTATAATGGAAAATGTTACTCTTGCATAAAAGCGTGTAATACACCATGTGGTGGCTACGCAATTTTTCTATATCATTTTCCTTTTGAGCCTAAACTGGGACACATGTCTTCTTGGTGGGGATTTCCTCGAGACTGTTCTCACAAATTTTGAAATCACCTGAGAACTTGCCATGTTGGCCATTTCGTCAGGAGGATCATGTTGTCCACTGATGTATCTCTTTTTGGTGGAGTTTGTTGGACAGTGTGGCCTAGGGTTCTTTCTTTCAGATTGGACTTATGGAGTGGCTTCATTATTCATCACAACTAATCATATTATGTTTTAATGACCGATCTAATGATCTGATTAATTTCTGACAACATATCTTCACATAGCTTATATAAAATTTGGAGCCATAAATGAGGTAATTAAAACTTTATGAGAGAAGATTGTTGTGATCTAATTAAAACCTAGATCAAATTATGGTCTATTAGATTTAGACACTTGGAAGTTGTTCTTCTCTATTGGTTACAGTGGTGGCTTCTTCTTTTGGCTATAAAAAAGGGGTTTGCAGTAGAGAGAGAAAAGATAATGTTTTAGAAAATATAGGGAGATGTAGTTTTTAGGAATAGGAGGATTTTTATAGAGCATTGTTCACGCTATTTGGCATGTTATATTTTTTGAGATTATTAATTGGATTGGCATTCAACATTTTTTTTCAATCAATTTATCATAAGATTTAGATCTATTAAGAAGAAATCTTTGAAATTGTGCATTTTATGGTCTTTATCTCAAATTTCTTTTTATTATATCATTTATGTTGAGGGCACTATGTTAAAACCGTACATAGATAGTCTAGATGGTTATTTTGCATCCTGCTAGCTTTTATGTTTAATGTTATCTTTTAGAAATTGGATCATGTTCATCATACTCTTTCAATTTTTGTAAAGGATATGCCATTTTTTGTATTATTCTGTAAGAGAGGAAGGATTATTTGAATATCTAAATATTCCTTTTAATCTCTGGGGTTTCTTATTCTTGTCGGACCTTAATGGATGCTTCCCATAGGGAGATTTGAATGACCACACTATTCTTTCTCTAGCCTTTGTCATTTGTTCTCTTCCCAACAATGAAGGATCTATGAAATTTTTTGTCCATTACATTGGGAGTAAGAAATGGTTAAAATTTTAAATGTTGTAAAATATTTGGTGCATCGCCATTTTTATGGTTTTCCTTGCATTTCTCTTATCCCCTTTTCCCAAATGCAAAGAAGAGTTGGCTTTCTTAAAAAAATCTTGGAGGTCATTTAGTGAGGCACAATTCAGTTCCCCTCCCATAAGGCTGCTCAGAGAGGCACAAGCTTTGATGATCAACATTTTTTTTCTAGCACACCTAGTGGGGCTTGAACCCACAATCACCTAATTAGAAGTTAGAAACATTTTATGAATCAGACTAACTAGAAAGAATAGCAATCTCATGCCTAGAGTTCAAACGAAAACATCCTCTAAAGGGAATTTCCAGTACTCCCAACTACCCATTTTGGCCCCTAGGAGAAAACAAGCTATAGGTTCCATATCACCTATTAGAAGAAATAGAGTGGGAAGTGGTAGCCCACAATCTAGAGGTTTATCAACTCCCCCAGAAGGTTGAACCTTCCAAATTAGAATGCCCATCTACACCATCCATAGGAATCTATTCTCAATGGCTCACTTAGGTGATCCTGCTCCTAGAAATTTTGTAACTTGTAATAGTGGTAGCCCACTACTTCCACCTACACCCTGAGATGTGTGGCCTGCCATACCTAACAATTCTCTCAAAGTAATTCTGAGGCTCACTAGGGAGGATTTTAAAACCCCTTTCTGAGCATCTTTAGGACATACTGGAGGTATGCAAAGTCCATAACATTGTGGAAGAAAATGTGGCCGTTAGATTACTGGCTATGTCTTTCAAAGGAAAGGCTTAGGATTGGTATAGATCATTCACCTCTGGCTCCATTCACTCTTGGGATGAAGTCAAGGAGAAATTGTTCAAGAGCTTCTCAAAGAAAGGATATTTCTCCTCCCTACTACAACAACTAATCACTATCATGAAAGCCACATAGGAGGCCATGATCAACTTCAATACAAAGTTTCACAAAACCTGGCAAAGGATTCTTGTGATAGCCAGGCCTCCAACAGCTATGGCATTCATGTTCTATTGAAAGGCTTTCAATTCAGAGATCGCAATCATCATACAGTCAATGGGAGGAGACACCTTTCCTAACACATGTGATTTGGTTGTGTGTGTAGAGAACAATCTAATTGTTTTCTAAAATCCTCCATCATGACTATCGATGGCCATGTTCATAGAGATTTCTGGTGGACCTGGGGGAGAAGCAACTCCCAATACTTCACCTTGCTCCCTAGCACATTGGTTGCACCACTGCCATCCAAGTATGTATACCTAGGTGCACAACCTAACACATCAGGGTCCTCTTCACTAGCAACATATGTCAATGATATGAAGAGCCTCATGCAGTCTTTTACAAATGAGCTAGTCCTTATCTAGCATCAGTAGGAAGCACCTCCAAAGCCTCCCATTCAAACTTATCAAGGATGAAGGACACCCTATTTGTAGAATGCTTACCAATGAGCTCTGAAAAGAGGTAATCAACAATCAACATCTACAAACTAGATAGTCTTGATCACCATGCCACTTTAGACTATCAAGAACAACTCAAACAAGGATTTGCTCCCCAGTTAGAACAACCAGGTAGAAGATGAGAATGCTTGGTGCTTCCCATGTAACGATAGCCATATACCTAAAAAAATTTCTAAGGGGAAATATTCAACAAAGGATAGTGGAATAGAGAATCCAAGGTGTGTTTTTAAACATAGAAGATTATCAGTCTCCTAGAATGGAGAATTCCTACTTCAAAGCATAAACACAAGGAATTCCCTTAGAGCAAGAGCTAGCTAGATATCTCATTAGAACAAGCACTTTTTTCTTGGATGGAGGAAGAAGATACGATATTTGCAAATGATGTTCTTACAACTAGTGATCTACAGGTACAGTCAAATTACAATACATGATCCAAGAGAAGACTCACTAGAGAATACATACAACAATCATTGTGATAGAAGCCACAAGTATAACAAGCTTCATAGAGAATCCAAGGTGTGTTTTCAAACATATTCAACAGAGGATAGTGGAATAGAGAATCCAAGGTATGTTTTCAAACATAGAAGATTATTAGTCTCCTAGAATGGAGAATGTCGGCTTCAAAGCATAAACACAGGGAATTTACTTAGAGCAAGAGCTAGCTAGATATCTCATTAGACCAAGCACTTTTTTCTCAGATGGAGGAAGAAGATGTGATATTTGCAAATGATGTTCTAACAGCTAGTGCTCTATAGGTACAATCAGATTACAATACATGATCCAAGAGAAGACTCACTAGAGACTACGTACAACAATCATTGTGATAGAAGCCACAACCACAACAATCTCAACCACAAGTATAGAAAGCTTCATAGATGCAGCCCACTCAACAGTCGCAAGCTCCACCATTTCCAGGGAAGGATATGGATAAATCATTGATCCCATCTACATCAGATCATCCTTTTTCTAAGGAAAAATAAATACTACCATTCAAGCCTAAGGTACCACTAGTCAGAATTCTTAATTTGGTGGAGCAACTAAAAAGGTGCTCACTAACGTATCTTTGTGGGACATAATATCAATACCATAGTAGAAGACATTGCTCTAGGAGGCATTCAAAAAAGAATAATCATCACGAGTGGATACAATCCTACAACACAATCAAGATAGAGTAAAATGCCCCGCATCAAAACCCCAACCCTCAAGAGCTACAACATACATCAATGTTGCAGACAATACAAACATAGAAAAGGTAAGAAAACCAAAGCCTACTCCTTTATTTTTAATGCTTATTGTAGGAAACAAGGTGTTGCACAATAATATGATTGATCTAAGAGATAGTACCACAGTCATGCCCAAACAAGTGGTTGACACCCTAAATCTTAAGTATGAACCTATTGAGTAAGGGATCATGTAATTAGATGGGAAGAAAGTCCTGATTATTCATTGCATCAAGGATCTTTCATTGACTCTATTTTCATGCCTGAGCCAAACCATCACACAAGAAGTGGTTGTGATCAATATTCCCCTAGTTTTTGGAATGTGCCTTTCAAGAGACTTCACAGTGAAGCTTGGTGGATATCTGGTGCTTGATTGGTCTCATCTGATATTATGGACAAAGCATGGGGAAAATATGAAGATCATGTTTGATCCTTTACACACTAAACAAATAGTAGAAGACATGGTACTGAGCTTTCAAGCAGTGCATACCTCCTCAAAAAAGGAGATGTATTTTGTAGAAACATTAGAAGAGGAGGACACAAGTGACTGAACCCCTGAAGAGGAGGTCATGCTCAATCAATTCATCAATTCCAACCCATTCAAAAAATTACATGCTACTGGGTTAGGAACCTATGTGAGCTTTTATGATGACCAAGTCCTCCCAAAATTGGTAAAAGAATAGGAGCAATCTAGCAGACTGGGCGATAACAGGTTATGGACAATATATTCTGATGGCGCCAAATACAAAATCAATTCTGGAGCTAGCATCCAACTAGTATTTCCAACCAAGTCAGAGAACCTCAAGGCATTCCACTTCCAGTTGCCATGCTCAAATAATGATAGAATATGAAGCTTTGGTCCATGGTTTGACTCTCATAGAGTAGATGGGCATAAAGAGGATACAAGTGTTTGGAGATTCGGAGCTAGTTGTAAGCAGAGTCCATGGATAGGAAGGCACAAAAAATGTGAGAATGAGATCTTACCGGCATAGAATATGGGACCTGATTAAAGGTTTCAAAACATTTAACATAAAGGTTACTCATGAATTCAAAATTTGGTCATGGATTAGATGGCTTTGATTGGCTCACAATTTGATCTAACCCCCAAATCATCCAAAAATCAGCATCTAGTGCATACCATCATACGACCATCAATACCCAAAAATGATCAGAACTAGTAGGTTTTTGAAGATAATGCTCAGATTGCCACCTTTCTACAAAAGGTGGAGAAAGCTTTTGATCATTCATGGACCGAAGCTAGAGGGATTTCCAAAGAATAGGTAATTCAATTGAAAAGAAATAAGCTCCCATGATTCTTTATTTCTCTCGAGAATCTCTTCAACTATGATGATGCAAGAAATTATAAACAAAGATTCACTGCTGATGAAGGAGAATATTAATACCTCGATGTTAGAGGAGGAAGAAAGCTAAAATTTGGAAGGAACATCCTATAGGAGAACAAGGAAAGTTTGAAGGCTTATGTGCTAAATACGATAGGGTCATGGCTTGGACCTAAGACAATCTCAAGGGATACGATCCGGGCATCATCTAACATAATATCAACTTAGCTAAAGGATCAAAACCCATCTGACATAAATAAAGTCTAGTTTATTCAAACGTGGATGTGCTAATGGTACAGGAGCTGATGAAATTGGTCAAGTCAATGATCATATACTCAATCAAGCATTCCACCTAGGTATCCAATCTGTTCTTGGTCTGAAAGAAAAATGGTGGCATACAACTTTGTGTGGACTTTCGGGATGTAAACAAGGCCTTGCTAAAGGATCACTACCCTTTTCCCTCAATGGAGAAAATTTTGTAGACTGTGGCCAGATTAGAGATGTTCTTGTTGCTCAATGGTTTTTTAGGGTATAACTAGGTTTATGTAAAACAAGAAGACCAACACAAAATGGCACTCACCACCAAGTGGAGAATGTTTGCATATTCAAAGATTCCCTTCAGAATCTCCAATGTGAGTGCCATTTTTCAATGAGCAATAGATATTTCCTTCAAAGGATTGATCAATAAGATCATTTTAATATATCTAGATGACCTAACCATTTTCTCCAAATCAAAAGATGATAATTTTGATCATCTAGAAATGGTCTTCCAAAAGTGTCAACAATTGGGATTCCTTAAATCCCAAAAAATGTATTTTTGGCGTACCACAGGGCAAGATACTTGGCTTTGTGGTATTGAAGGAAGGAATAGCCATAGACCTCAAAAGGGTGAATGCTATAATGGAACTACTATTTTTAGTCAACCAGAAAGGGCTACAATCCTTTCTAGCAAAAATTAACTTTTTTAGCTGATTTATTTCAAATTTCACAAGCATTGCAAGACCTATCACACTAATGTTGAAAAAGGGCTTAATGTTCAAATGAAATCCCAAAGGTAAGCTTACTTTTGAGTAGATTAAGGCAGCTATCTCTATAGCTTCGGTATTAGCTAACTCGGACTTCTCCAAATATTTCCTACTCTACATCTATAGTGGCTAGCATAACATAGCTTCGGTGCTCACTCAAAAGGACGAGGAGGGAAGTGGAAAAAATCCTATCACATTTCATTCCACGACTCTCAAGGGATATGAAACCAGATATAATTTTGTTCAAAATAAGGCCTAAATGTTATCATCAAAATATTAAATAATTTCTAACACCTGGTATCAGCCAGTAGAATTACCATCCTCGTCACTCATCCCAGCATTAGAGAATACATCATTGAGGGAGACATAACATAAAAGAGAGCCAACTAGATCACCAATCTCCTAGAATATGATGTAGATATTCAATTGACCAAGTTGGTCTAAAGGAGAGGTCTTTGTGAATACCTCATGCAGGAATTAAACCCTTGGGTAGAAAAGGGGACTGATCAGGTCTATGCAAACCAGTTCAAATCTGATGAGTCATGGGTGACTGATTAGATGCAATTTATGTAAACTAGGCAATACTCAACTGACATCCCACCTCACAAAAAATGTTTCTATTGACTACAAGGCATCAAATATGTAATGATAAAGGAGATTCTTTTTAAAAGAAGCTATGATGGAGTCCTCCTCCGCTCTGTGGACAAGCCACATGCCGAAATAATTCTAAAAAAATTCCACAATAGCCTCAAGGGTGTCCATTTTTTTGCTAAGACCACCACCTTGAAAATAATGTAGGTAGGCTATTATTTTCCTTCAATGTTCTCTAATTCCCATCATCTTGTGCAAAGATGTACTCAGTACCATTATTTTGTTGGCAATCGGAAGAACTTCGCCATGCAATTGAACTCAGTCATAATTGAGGAGCCCTTTGCATAATGGGGTTTGGATTTTATTAGAATGATTAATCTTGTCTCTAGCAATAGGCACAAGTGGAAACTTATGACAACTGACTACTTCACAAGATGGACGGAGGCCATCCCCCTAAAGAATACTACAGAAGCAGAAATTATCAATTTTCTCAAGGAATTGGTAGTAAGTTTTAGTTTGCCTAAAACAATCATTTCCAACAAACAATGAGCCTTTGTAAGCTTAAGGATGTTTGAATCTTCTCTTAAGCATGGGGTATACCTCAAGAATTCATCCAACTACTACTCGCAAGGAAATGTGTTAGCAGAGTCGACTAACAAGAACTTGATTAGGTTCATAAAGTGCATCGGGTTAGAAAACCAGAAGGACTAGTACAAGCATCTATGAGTGGCCTTATGGGCCAATAGAATTATTCCTAAGAAAATCCTAAAAACCTCCCTTTAAAAATTAGTGTACAGAAAGGAGGTAGTCCTACCCATTTCCATAGAAATTTTGGCACTACAACTATTAAAATCTTTGGAAGTTGAAAAGGATGGAAGAATGGAGGTGAGATTGGTGGAGCTTTTAAGCCTCGATGAAAAAAGAGAAAAGGTGTTTGAAAACATGATCGTGTGCCAGTAGGTGGTGAAGTTTTGGTTTGATAAAAAGGCCTCCAACCCAAATTTTAGGGAAGGGAGTCTTGTGCTAAATTATGATGAATATTTTGCAAGGCTAGGGCAGCATGCAAAGTTTGATTCACTATGGAAGGGTCAATTATGTATCCATAGTTGCATGGAAAGGAATATGTACAAGCTAGAGGACATGAATGGTGATGTTTTGGACATACCATTTAATGGTATTCATCTAAAACTATTCAATTAGAGTACATGAAAGTTCATTAAAATTTATAGTTATGTACCATATGTATTTTTTTGTAAAATACATTTTTTTCCAATAAAGCCATGAGAGTGAACACAAAAATAGCAGAAAGTACTATATCTTATATTCATTGAAAATATTTACAACATAGTATGCACTTTTGAGTCTGAAGCTCCAAGAGAGGCTTAAAAACCTTCTCATTCAAAACCCAAAAGATACATTTTCAAAAAGCAAAAAGAGGAGGCACCATAAAAATGACAAAATAATTTTAGTCTCCATTAGTCGCAACAGTCAAAATGTTGTTTTCTCTAGGTTTCATCAATAAGGTAGTAAAGGGGTTATTAGTACATGAGGCACGCGGGCTGGCACAAGCCTCAATCATCATAATTGAGACTATAGACTAGGAACTCAAAGTGGGTCTACCACTCAACCCTAGGGCAACACTCCATGTTGTATGTCCTAAGGAGAAAGGAGGCCATGGGCCAAGAAAATAACCAATGCTACTCCGAATCAATGGTTTGGAAGTTCATAAGAAAGGGTAGCTAGGGAACAACTTCCACATAATCAACGTGCCTCTAAATATTCATGGTGAATAGAATACTAGCATTGGGAATAGCCACTTGAACGACCTCACCCATCCCATCTAGGTAGGTTGATTCAAACATGGCATGACAAGGCTTGAGAATCCAAGGTTTGGAAATTTCCAAGTCTAGTAGGGAAGCCATGAACTATGAAATGATGTTTGAATTACAATGCGGATGGTTCTCATCTTTCACATAGTCTTTTCTGAGCACCCACTTGGATGCCACAATCATGAGGTTATCCTTCATGTCTATCAGACACTTGATCCTCTCACTGCTAATTTTTCCTACAAAATAATTTTGTAGCTTCCAACTCATGAGCCAAATTGGGGTACCTGGACTAGTCATAATGGTGGCAATAAAACTCGTAGGCTAGCGAAGGGAAGAAAGCAACGGAAAGATCTCACCAACTCAAATTCCAATTCAATGTGTATTTTTGCAAGGCAGGTGTTTCTATTTATAGAAAAATATGTGATGAGGAGATTGGCGAATGGGAAATTCACTCCCCATCAAGCGGCAATGTAAAATGTATTAAGACGGTAAGAAGTGAAGGGAAAATTATATGAAGGATTTTTAACCAAGCTTTGAAGAATTAATTTGGGCGTTGGAAGTAAATGCTCTCATGTACAATTTGTTGTCATGTGTCTGTCATCATCATCAATGCCAACCTACTCACTTATGTGAAAAGATGTAACTTCTTAAAGAGCTAAACCCCTACCTAATTAAATGAAAATGTCTTTTCAAAGTATGCTTCCCATTGCTCAAATATTATCTATCAAAAGGGTGGCATAAGGAATGTACTAAATGCATTATCACAATGAAGTTGGAATTTCCAAGGAGTACAAATCCCCACTCTACACTTATCCTCTTGCTAGTAGCACTTAGTGCGCCATCATTAATGGAAATACATTTATTGCATGTACATGGGAAAATTGAAAGCACCCAAAAAGAAAAAAAATTATTGTGTTGAAACTCTCAAGCAACTACTACTCTAAAAGAGGTTTCTACAAATCCTTCCAACAACACAACAATCGCAAAAGCATCATATTCTAGTTGACACACTGGAGTTTTTTTCACAAGGCCAGGCTACACCAACATCTTTAGAGAAGTTTTGTATGTGAATTCCCTAGCACCAGAGGACCGAATCTTTGCACATACCAAAACCATACAACTAGGCAACCCCATCAAGGATGAAGTGGTCAAAGATTTCATAGACAATATTTACAACCCAAAGCTACATGTAAACCCTAAGGACCTTAGAGAGGGAGCATTGAATAGAATTCTCACCCATGGGTCAACTGATGGCTTTGAAACTTGTCTTTGGTATTGTGGTTTTCCACAATTCATATTTCTCGCCATGCATCCATGCCTAGAGATGGTTGATGCATGTGCATAAAATTTGGATGAAGAAACTAAGGTTATCAATAGTAATAGGTTAAAGGTTACCATCAGTGCAACAACCATCTAAGATATGATGTGCATCCCTGCAAATTGGGAAGTTGAGAGATTCCACCATCAGAAAATGAAAAAAATTTGGGCAAAAATGGATAGGAAATTAAAATTCTATATGCATGAAACGAATGAGAAGCCAAATAATAATCAACTCATTTTCCCTTTGGCACACATAAAGTTCAAATTATATGTGTAGGTCATTTTCTCAATGTTGGCTTTTATTTATGGAAATGAAAGTGTTGATGAGGTATATGAGTTCCGGATGGGATTAGCATTCATGCTTAAGAAAGAAAGGAGCCAAAAGCATTTTTATTTTGGAAAGGAAATCACCAAAGGAATGTTGGAACAATTAATAGATTATAACACCACTTTTGAGTTTAGGTATTCCTCTTTTTTGGTACACTTGATTTTACATTAGAACCCTAAGTTCCTTAGCAATCATTTGTTGCTTAGTAAGATTGACATGATAGGGTTATACAAGCCAGTTTCAGCCTAGACCCATGTGCTTTCTAGAAAATGGGATTATTATTCATTTATTTATTGTTTCTAGCAATCGGTACTCAGATTTTTCTCTGTTCCCTCTAGGAAGGTATTCCCCTAAAATTTTGGAATGGATGAAAAACCACTAGACCCTAGTGGATTAATTTATGGGAGCATATTTTTCTTTCATCAGATATCATGGTTTTAATGAGGAGACTTGTAGGTTCCCTAAATTTGTAACAGACAGGACCCTCACCTTAGAGGCATACTATAAGGCAACCATTGCCAAAAAAAAATTTGGCAACAAGAGACACGAAAAATTTCTTTACACTCTTCCCCTTACCATCGCCAAAATTTAGGTAACACTTGTAAAAAGGGAAGAACAAGTTGTGTTAACTAGCAAGTTGGCCTACCTATGCCTAGTCCTCATTTGTGATAGATAGAAGTACAATCCTATTGGGAATCTTCTAAATATATGACACGAAGAGCAGGACTATTTTGAGTTGAGGAAGAACCTAAATGAGGAGAGGGAAGAGGTCTACATCGACCTAGCCTCTATACCATGTGTACAATGCCCATGGCTCAATCTTGGGGTGGAAAAGTTTTGACAAAGTTCCCAGATGGGCCAATCCCTCAAAATATAGCTAAAGAATTTGTGATGGTCAAAAAGGAAGAAAGTTGATTTTTGGAGGTACCAACAAGAAACCAAATGCCTAAATTCCCTATATGGAGAAGTTAAACTGAATGATGAGCATTTTGATGAGATCTATGATACTGAGGTTGGATCCAATAATAGTAATCTTGAATCAAATTGGGAGATTGAACAAGAGCACACACCAATTTTGACCCATCCACCTCAAGTGCCTGATGTAAGAAAAAGTAAGGGAAAGGAATCAAAACATAAAGAATCACAGATCAAGTCCTCCACCAACACCCTATCAAAGGGTAAGAGGACCCGATGGTCTCTGAAAAGACATGCCACAACTCCAAGGGCTCAGGGTTCATCAGGATCGGTCATAAGAGAGTTTGAATCAACTAGTGCAACCCCTAAAAAGAGGAGAAGAGTCCAAGAATTAGGTGGACCAGAAACATCAGATAGAGGAGAAGAAGAGGTGGACTCCATTCTACCAAGATTTTCAGCTTCAACTATCTAGGTAAGTCTTGCACCCACCAACCTTCTTTCTATTGCATCTTTAGTTGTTACTACCCCCTCATCTGTAGAAAGAAATCCTCCATTTGCAGGTTTTGATGTCCTTATCCTTAATACACCCTTGGATATATTTAACAATGAGCCCCATCAACAAACCCCATGCGCCAAACATGCATCTTCCACCTTGGCTGCAATTGACTCTTTTATTTCCTTATGAAAGGAACCAATTGTAAACACTGATACACCCATGCTGCAAGTTTCATCGCCCTTATCTATTTTTAGGCATATTACCCTTTTTCCACCTACCTTTTTTTTTACTCTAATAGGTTCCCCTCCTTCTCAGGTCATGTATGGTATCCCACCCTTTTCAATGATAGCACTGCATGTTTCCTCTCTAAAAACTCATTTGGTAGAGAGTACCACTTTTGTCACCCTCTATAGTCTCCCCATTGGTGTTTCTCTTACCGTGTAGAGTATTGAGTCTCCACAAAGCCTTCAGACTCATATTGAAGTACCCAGGTATACCTAACAAAATTAGAAGAAAAATTTGTAGGGAAAAGTTGCGATGAATCTAGCTACCCAAAAGTTGGAAACTTGCTTCGATGAAGAGTGTAATTATCAGTTAATCACAACTATGAGGCCATGAACATCCAAGACAGAAGGAGAAATGCAGTTTGAAGATTATGACATCCAAGGTACGACTCTAAATTTAAGTGAAACTCTTCTGCACAACAAAGTGGTCCTTTCCAAAGCAACTCAGAAGGTGATCTATATTGAATATGAGAAGTTGGACAAGAAATTGAAAAAGCGTGAGGCAAATTTGGTAAACATAAAGGCCACAATGGAAAAGCTACAAGCAGAAATCAAAGGAAAATATTTGGAGATGGCCCTCTTAAGACAGGTATAGGTTCAATAGGGAAAAGCAACTAAGTTGCTTGAAGAAGGCCAGAGTGAAAAGGATCGACTTCATATCGAGGTAGAAAGATTGAAATGTTAGATCATAGTCAAGTGTGAAACAATTGTGGAGCATTGAAAAAGGTAAAAGGAGCTTGAGGATGCAATAGCCAGAATAAACAGTATATATAATGAGCTATAAAAAGAGCTACACGAGAAGGATAAGAAAAAGGTTGTTATGCAAGAGGAATTGGCTAACACCCAATCTCAAGCCTCCAATGATCTCTAGAAGGCCCAAGAAAAAATGGAAAAGGAAAAATGAGAGAAGAACGATGTTGAGTCTTCTCTACAAACTCACAATGAGGAGATAGAAAGACTACGCTCTGAACTTTCAAACACTCTCTAGGACAAAAATAAATTGGAAGAAAACATGAGAGCTAGGGAATTCCAATTCATGCAAGAGTTGACCATGGTGCAAGAATCTAGGCTCCTCTTGATGCTTAATAAATTACTATCTTTTTATTGGGAGAGAGTCATAGTTGCAGTAGCAACCTTGAAACCAACTTTACATGTTCTAGCAGATGAAAAGGAGTTAAATGAAAAGGTCAGTTTGATGGTTGACCAAATTATGCACACGATCATTCCCTGAGCTAAGGAATCTGGAGTCTTGATCACAAGACTATGAAAAGTGATTGAGGGAGCTTTAAAAGGTGCAAGGGTTCTGATCAAAGAGCAGCTACAAGGAAAGCAAGAAAATTTATCGTTGACCACCAGGTTGCATTGAAAATTTTAGAGCTTGTCAATCGGTGTTGGATAAGAAGGTTGGTGAGATAAAAGAGGAATTCAAGGTTTTGGTCCGCTCTAGATTACCCACATTATTCTCAATAGGCAGAGGAGTATTGATAGTTGAACATATGGCAAAAGCAATTGGGATTAAGATCCAAGACTCCACAATACTCCAAAATTTGAGCTTAACACCCACAATCGAGGAGATTGAGATGGAACTTCTCCCCCTTTGCCAAATCTACTATCACATTGGAGTTGTTTTGTCAAGATGGGGAGGAGTCTCTTTCAAAGAAGTCCTTGAGCTTGATTAGGCCTATGAGAAATTGTGCAACCTTGTCCTGCCCACTAATGAAGAAGGGGAACCTCAACACACTCTTTTCCTCAAACTCTAAGGATTATTTTACATCTGTGTTCATGCCTCTACAAGAAAAGGCCCCCTGTGACTTGCCAAAAAATATGGAGAAAATTTTTCCTTCAACATTTTGGTTCTTGGTCCTTACTTATTTTCCACTTTATAATGGCACTACAACTAAAGGACAATTGTTACTCTTGCATAAAAGCATGCAATGCACCATGTGGTGGTTGTGTAGTTTTTTATATTATTTTCCTTTCGAGTCCAAATTGGGAAATTTTTCTACCTAGTGAGGATTTCATCGAAACTATTCTCATGGATTTTGAAATCTCCTAACAACTTTCCACATCAGCCATTTCGTCGAGCAGATCATGTCGTCTGTGGATGTATCTCTTTTTCGTAGAGTTTGTCAAATAACATGGCAGATTTCTTTCTTTTGGATCGCATTTCTCAAGTGGCTTCATCATTTGTCATAGCTAATTAGATTATGTTTTAACGACTGATCTAAGGATCTGATTATTGTTTGATAGCATATCTTCATAGAGCTTCTATAAAATCTAGAGTTATAAATGATGCAATTAAAACTTTATGAGAGAAGATTCCTACAATCTAATAAAACCCTAGATTGGATTGTGGTCTATCAAATTCAGACACCTGGTAGTTTTTCTTCTCTATTGGTTTCGGCGGTGGCTTCTTCTTCTAGCTATAAAAAGGGGTTTTCAATACAGAGAAAAAAGACAATATTTTAGAAAAGATAGGGAGATATAGTTTTTAGGAATAGGAGGATTTTTACGAAGCACTATTCATGCTCTTTGGCATGTTATATTTGTTGAGACTATTAATTGGATTGACATCAAACCTTTTTTTCAATCCATTTATCATAATATTTAGATCTATTAAGAAGAAATCTTTGGAATTGTGCATTTTATAGCCTTTATCACAAATTTCATTTTCTTATATCATTTATGTTGAGAGCACTATGTTAAATCCTTACGTAGATAGTTTGGATGGTTATTTTACATGTTGTTAGATTTTATGTTTAATGCAATCTTTCAAAAATTGGATCATGTTCATCATACTCTTTCATTTTCTATAAAGGATATGCCATTTTTTATATTATGCTATAAGAGAGGAAGGATTTTGTGAATATCTAAATATTCCTATTAATCTCTATGGTTTCTTATTCTTGTTGGAACTTAATGGATGCTTCCCATGGGGAGATTTGAATGACTACAATGTGCTTTCTCTAGCCTTTTTTGTTTATTCTCTTCCCAACAATGAAGGGTTTGTAGAATTTTGTGTCCATTTCATCAAGAGTAAGAAATTGTTAAAATTTGAAATGTTGTAAAAGTTTTGGAACATTGCCATTTTTATGTTTTTTCTTGTATTTCTCTTTTCCCCTTTTGCCAAACACAAAGAAGAGTCAGCTTTCTTAAAATACATCAGAGGTCATTCAATGAGGCACAATTCATTCCCCCACTCACTAAATTTTTCATAAGGTTGTTTGAAGAGGCGCAATATTTTATGATCAACATGTAAAAGCCCATCAAACTTTATTTGAAACCTTGGATAAAAAATCTACAAACTAGCATGAAGTGGCCTCAATGAATGTAGATCTTGATCATGAAACTTGATGTGAACAATGTCTTTGAATTCTTGATTAGATCTTGAACACTACATCGCCATATTAGCTCAAACAACATGCATGATGCAATAAATCTTTGACATGATGGAATAAATCTTGATTTTTGTAATAATCTTCAATAATTTTTCCATTGAATGCCTTGAAAAATACTCTTGAATGCTCTTGATTACACTTGATCATAAATGCTTGAAGAATTGAAATTGCTAGGATTGCTTAGATGAAACATAGTGAAATAACCTTGTATTTATACATATATTGTCATTAATTCTCAAAATTCAAATATTGCCAACATTGAATTATAGATTTTAAATCATTAAAATACTACCAAAAAATTTTTTAAAGGGGGGTCCTAGGTCTAAGTGAGGACCCATTTTCCATTGGGTGAATGGGTCCTAGGCCACTTACCTAGGACACACATTAATCAAGGTTGAATATTATGTAAAAATAGGGTCCTAGACCTAAATGAGGACCCATTCTCCCTATGGCGAATGGGTCCTAGGTCACTTTCCTAGGACACACATCTTCCAAAGTTAAGTCTTGTGTCATGGAATTTATGAATGTCGGGTTTTATCCCTCAGAATTTACATTTTAATAGGCTTGGATTTGAATTAAAGGGGCCAATTAAGGAAAATTAACCCCAATTAATTAATAAAGCCCTAGATTAGTGTCAAAGTGTAAAGATACACCTTACAACACCAAAAATAAGGCACAATTAAGTCCATTTAGTTTAAAAGGGCCCTAAACTTAATGTGAATATGAAAAACATATTACAACACTAAATTAAGGCAACAGTAGGCTCATTTTATTATTAACTATTTTGAAATTAAGTGTGAAAAAGGGATAATTTTCCTACATTACATTCTTTTCCCACTTTAGTGAGAGGATTATCGGGTATGTCAAAATAAACCCATTATTCTTGGAGATATTGAGAGTGCGCATAGAGATTTCTTGATTTGAGAAATATGGTAGTAAAGGAGATCGTAGAAACCATATTTTGACATAAACAACTTTACGTAGTGACTTCATTTTTTAAGACAAGCTCTTGGATAAGATTTTTCCTAGGTCTTTGAAAGATACAACATTGGAATGGTTTTTCTCTTTATCGAATAACTCAATTAGTTCATTCAATAAATTTTTTGATGCCTTTCTCAACCATTTCCAAGTTCATATTGGTCCCGAGATGACCTTAGCTAATTTAATAAAGTGTAAACAAAAGGATGATGAAAAGATCACTGATTTTGTAGCATGATACCAATTGATTTATTCACAAATCAACATTAAGATTCTTAATGTTGATATTCAAAGAATGTTCATTGAAAATTTACAAAAAAAATTCAATACAATCTTGGGATGATGAAATTTCCCTCCTTTACACATTTGTGCATGGTCGCTCACGACTATCAGAATTCAGCTAGTCGTCATGAAGCAAAAACTCCTAACCATCCTAGGAAATCTGAATCTCTGCCCCATAGCAATTTCCAACCATTCAAGGAACAATATATGAGATTTTTGTAGATAAATCCACCCCAAACAAGTCAACATGTTGACTCTCAAGTAGCTACAATAAAAAAAAAAACAATCCATATCAATTCAGGGAAAGGAGTAGGAAATTTACCCCATTACCCAATACCCTCCATTCTATCATGTTGCAAATTATGAGTAAGAACTTAGTTACCTTACCTCCAAACTTTAACTAAAATTCATTTTTCCATTATCACCAACAAAATGGACATGATATGAAACATTGTAAGTATCTTAAACATATTGTGCAAGACCTCATTGATTCTAATCACATCCATATTGGTGGTGTAAATGATCAAGTAAATAAGTTTTTTTCCCCACCCAACTAAAATTTTCAAATCTTTACTAATCCCATGCCAAATCATAACATCTCATTTGTAAAAGTTGATGGTGCCAAGAATGATGTGATGAATGTTGACATGAATGATAATCAATATGATAATATACTCAGTTTCATTGATGTTCAACCTCATAAGGGCCAAACCAAAATATCACTTGACATTTCTTTCTCACAAAATGATATAATTAAACATGCACCTAATGGTCCTCTTTACATCGTCAGAAGAATCAATGACAAGCCTACTAATGGGATATTAATTGATCTCATGTGTGTAGATAATGTGATCATCAAAGAAGTCTTATTTTTGCTTGAACATTATCAAGATTCTTATGAACAACCGAAAGCATGGATCAAAGCACATAATTGTTTCACTTTCCCTATGATAGGTTTGATCACTCTCCCATTAAAATTTGGACCAAAATAATTGAATGTCTCATTCTCCATCATCCCATTGTCAGACCAATTCCATGTGAAGCTTTGTTATCCATGGATACGCTCCATGTATTTCCTCCTATCAGTAGTGCATAAATGCTTAAAGTTTCCATTCAGTAATGACATTGATATTGTGCATCATAGTGTCTTTAATATTGTGCCTTCCCATGGAAATTTTTTATTGGATTTCTTTTGGCCTAAACGTATGGAACCTATTAAGCCTCATGAGGAATTCTTATTTTAATATTATCAAAAGTTTAAGGAAAATTTCATAGCATAATTATCCCTTAGCAACATACCTCAACCCATGATTGAGCCTCCTATCATTGATGAAACAATGATTGAACCAAAAGCCCTTCTATGTAACAAAGACCAACCCATGACAAATCCCCCACCTATTTCCTATAAAAGACCAAGATATAACAATATAAGTCTTGTGGTGCCTCCTAAGATTAAACAAATTTATAAAGCAAAAGAGAAAGTGATTGAACAACCTCCCACAGTTCCTTCTATTCCTCCCTTGTGGGAAGAAAAGAAACCTATGGTTGATAAATCTACTCCTACACAATCACAACTTGAAAATCATGCAAGAAGAAATAGAACTGCTAAAGAGTGTAGGTGTCTAGATGTCGTGCTATTGCTCATAAGTTAAAAGAAGACAAAAAAAAAACAAACCAAGATCAAAATTTAACTTAGAAAAATCATGATGATTCTCCACCTTCACCACAAAAAATACATGAAACCTCTATGACATCATCATTAGGCCTCTTATTATGGTTAACTTAAGTGATGATGACGAGATTGCTAAGATTGATGAGGAAGTGCAAAATGAGCTGAATTTATTTTTTTCCTCTTCCATGAGCTTAGATTATAACAACCATGATGATCCTCCTATAAAGAGTGGCTCAACACATGTTGAACCTGGTGATGCTCCTAGTACAACACTTGTTGTCCCTTTAGCTAGTTTTATGCCTTCTACATATGATGAACAAGATTGGGATGTGGATGGCTTGCTATAGGTTGACTCACATGTGTCATACTATTATCTTCATTATTTTATTTTGATGTTCTTTATGATTGCATGTACGTAATTTGATCCCCATTATAGTGATTCTTTGTGTGTCTTTATATGTTTGTGATCCTAACTTGTATGAACCTTGTTACTTTGTTGGTGCAAGGATACAAAGGAAGCAAATTTTTCATGATATTCTTCTATTTGTATCTACATTCTTCTATTTTTTTAACCATTTACCTTTATCTTTTGACTTGTGTTTTCCTTTTGGTGATGACGCAAGGTATCAAGACATTTAGGTCTCTTCCATGTTGGCCCAAAATATTTTCTATTTTTTTCTCTCTATGTGTCATTCTTCCTTTGTGCTCATTGTTCCATGAGTTATTTGGGAAATTATGATGATTTCAAGATTGATTATATCACTACAGCAAATAGATAACATTGACCCAAAAACCATGGATCCCTTATGTGTTATCTCAGGATTGCATATGGGGGGATACCTCCTTTCCATGAGGTAGCTCTATTTTGGAAACATATATTTTACATAAGGCTTTCTGAATAAAGATATCGTGTATTAGCATTTATCATGTTCTACTTTAAAGTAATTTTCTATACGTGTCCCTGCTTATTTTTTTCTTCAAAGCTTAGTCTTCTTACTTACATTGGGTTTGATTTCCTTCAAGAGTGTGACCTTTCTTGGCATATGGAATTCCTCTTAGTGGTAATGATATGTCTTGCATTCCCTAAGTTGCAAATATTTTATCCTCAACTATTCTTCTCTTGGTGACATTAAGCATGATGTTCCCTAAGGTGAGACCTTTCATGAACAAAGAAAAACCACTATGAATATCCTATCCTATTGAATTTAAAATATTTTTCATGCAAACCAAGCATAACACAACTTTCTTGCCAGTGGAGCCTTTTTTTTTCATGAGTGTCTAGCATAATACAACTTGCTAGCCGTGTGACCTTTTTGTGTGGCACCTTATAAAAGTTATCAGGAGGTATAAATTTTTGGTATGGCTGATGTATGGGATCCAATATACCTAGCGTGAATTTCCCATCAATCACCTTTTTTGGGCTCACCTAGTGGACGTCAGATTTCACTAGCCCATGTGAGTATAGTTTGTTTGCATAGTGGACAACGGGTTTCCAATTGTGATTTTTTTGGAAAAATAGCTAAGGTCTAATCCATACCTAGTAGACAAATAGTTGAGGTTTGATCCACCCTTTTCTCTTTTATTTTTGCATCAATTTTGGCATTGTATGCTTGTTTATCTTGTCTTGCTGATGTATATTATATGTATATGTGTGTTCCTTTGTGCTTATGTTGGTTACCCATGGGTTCTTGATCCTGAGGTATTGCACAACCTCCTTTAACTTTTCCATCCTATCTCACTAACATTTGTGCACTTGGACCCCTCTTGATGGTTATTTTTCTTCTTTAGTGTGAGTTTGAGCATACAACTCATCCTCTCACTAAAGTGGTGGCTAAATATAGTGATAGAAAATATACTCCTTTACATTTTCTCACTTTCTTTTCCTACCATTAATTAATTGGACTTAATTAAGCCTCTAATTGACCAATTATACATTTAAATCCTAATTAATCTCATTTTCTGAAAGGGGAACCTGTATTAAATAATTGTGAGCATTGATTAAATTACCCTTGAAATTGACTCCTATATTTAGGTCCTAAGACACATTCTCCCAAGGGTGAATGGGTCCTCCTTAAGTTTTGGATCTCAATTTTTTATTTTTATTTTGGTGGAAGTTTTATGATTCAAATTCAAATTTCAATTGTTGGCCTTTGATGTTTAATTTTTGAGAAATTAGAAAACTGCCTATAAATACAAGGAATTTTATCAATTTAAATCCTAAGACTTTTGAAGGAGAAAAATTATAGAAAATATTAATGTTAAGAGCATTGAAGAGAATATTTATTAGTCTTCTACATCAACATTCAAGATCTCAAGCATCATGTCAAAGTTATTTGCATCTATGCATGTTTTTGGAGCTAACGTTGTGATGTAGATTTCAAGCATTCAAGCATCAAGATCAACATCTAATCAATCCTTTTCATGTAAGATCAAATCCCTAGAGAGATGTGTTAGAATTTAGTCCTATAAGGGCAACCATTAAGGGTTTGGTGAGTTGTAAAATGTTAGTGTTCATTCATCATTCCTTCTTTTTATCATTATTTCATTTCAAATTTTAATTACCAAAATGGAATTTGACCAAGGAAAACCCCTATTCATTAAAAAAAAAAAAATTTTTCCCTCTTTGTATGTATAGATTTGAAAGTGAAGAAGGATTGAAGATTGATCGAAACTATAATTTTTCAAAGTTGCCAAAGTTGTCATCAAAGTTGTCAAACCACAAAATCTTACTTGTAGAATTTATTCCCATCTTTTTGATAATGAGATCTGGAGAAATCAAGAGTCAAGATCTAGGAGCAGAGGACTATGAATCAGATTTTAGATCCTTGTAGCAAGACTAATTCGTCCTAGGGTGAATCCATCCTAGGAGGACACTCAACAACAAATTTTTGTGACTGGTACACATCAACTTACCCTTCTGAGATCTACTAGATGTGTGTCTTTTTTTATTGTGTTATGCTTTAAATTTATGATTCAAGTTTCACATTCATAAGTGAGTTCATTTAGCATATTTAGTTTTTCTCCCCAAAGTGAATTTCAGGCATATTTACCCCATTTTTTCGTAAGAAAAAATAACCAAGATCTCCAATAGGGTTGACTCACCTAAGGGTTGAAATTCAATCCTAACTTTGGGGATCTCTTTTTCCTAATGAAAGAAGGATGATAGGTGCATCATATATTCAATCACCCCATTTTGAGCACCCTTAATTTTCCTTTTTTTTAATGAAGAAGATGGCTCAAAATCTCGAAATGTATTGTGTATAAAAGAGACTTCCTACCATCACATGTAAGATATTTAACAATATACAAAGCAACATAATCCCATACCAATAGAAATGATAACCTTTTGGTACCTTGGGATGTTTTTGATTATGGAACAAACAAGTTTTGAAGGGAACCCAAAACCCTTAACAATAAGATACAAAAAGATAGAACAATAACAGAGCCCAAACAAAAAACAAAATGTTTCCCACTAAGAAGAAAATAGTTGAAACCAAGGCAGCACAACAAAAAACTAACAAAAAACCATAAAAAAACTAGCCACTAGGCTAGATTCCTAAGGATCTCCACTGCCTCCTACTCCAATCTGTTCATATTAAGTGTAGACTTCTTGATCTCTTGGATATTCACTAAAGCCTCTACCTTCCTTTTCAAATTCGCTTTGGTCCTATTGCTCAGTTCCCCACTAACTAGTTGCCCTTCCTCTTTGTCCAAATCAAGAAACATAACAGTTTTAACATGAGGAGCTTTTTCCAGATTCTCCACCATGGTATTCATGGTCTCAGTATTGGATTTTAAAATCTTATGGCACATAACCAACACCTTGTGGAGAGAGTTTTTGATGTTCCTCACCTGCTCCTCCATCTTAGCTTGCTTGCCTTCATGGTTGCTTTTGAAATCTTGTAACTCATCAACAGTTTTCTTAAGGCACTCAACCATATACTTCTTCTCTTCCTCCATCCGTAAACTAGTATCCCTACCACTACCACTACCTTTATTTTTATTGTCATCACCTTTCTCCATTTTACTACCCATGGCTCTCTATTTTAGCTTAATCTCCTTAATTTCAAACAAAACCCATCTCATTAACCTGAAGAAGTCCATAGACCCATTGCGGTCTATAGCAAGAATATCAGTAGGAAATTCCCATTCCTCCTTAAAATAGTGATCCTCCACCTTGAGATCCAAAGGAAATTGGGGCCTTTCTTCTTTTTTAGTAGCAGGGTAGTTGGAGGACTAAAACAATGAATCCGACTATGAGTTCTCATCATTCTCATCATAGGAGAGGTCCTCTGAAACCTTTCACTTACCCTTCTTCTAGGGAGAATCGTTAGATTTCCCTTTCCCCCTTACCAGCAACCCTTTCCTTAGACGAAGGAGTCTAGTGTGGCAGAGCCAGAATGGCTTTAAAATGATCATAAATAAGGACAAGCAATCCTTCATGGAGAATGGAATGTCTGGTAGGGTTTAGTCTATGGCTTTTCAAACTAGCATTTAGAGAAGAGGTGAGATAAAAAGGAAATGAAACCTTGACCTAATGCCTGAAGTGGTTAAGGAGGATGAAATGATACCCAAAGACTCTAGTATAACAACCATCCAAAGAGACATACTCCATCAGCACACTCAAGACCCTCCTCCAGTGCAAGACAATCTTGTCTAAATCATAATAGCTTCTCGAATTCCTTCTCAAATCCTCCCTCTCAGTGTCTAACTTTGGAAATTTGTTGACCACCTCGTCAGAAATCTTTCTATCCCTATAGAACTTAATACCCTCCATTGAGAGGCCCATAATCTCAACAATTAGTTATTCATTGATGACCACTTGTCTGCCAAAAATTTTTATCTCACCATCCTTCCAATCTTTGGAAAAAACCCTAGTAGCCTCTAAATCCCAGCCATGGAGTTTCTCAATGAAAATAATAATGCCACCCTTTTCCAACTTCTTCCAGAGCTTCGAATTATTCCTTAACTATTCACTACTCATCGGCTCCACCCTGCAACTCTTTCCACCCATGTTGGTAATCTTGTAGGAAGGAACAAAAGAATCTAGAAGCTCAAAAAAAAATTGCCCAAAATGCCTAGAAAGCATGCAAAACTTACATCATTCAAATGGGAAATAAAATAATTGCTCATCGGCCAACTATGAGTAATAAATAACTCACAATCTGGACACTGTAGGGAAGGACAATTAGCCATCATTCGGGGGAATGGGGAATTGCACCTTCCTGTGAACATGGTCATACATGATTTGGGCCTTAACATCATCCTCCAACTAATCATACCCATGCCACCTCATCTTTTCCTGAGCTTTAACTCCCTTGTTGGAAAAAAATTTGCCACCGTATTTATTTCTCGAAAAGCATGTGAAATATAACTTTTCTCAAAGTTATTAATAATTTCCTTAGAAAGTTCTATCCAATTCTCTATAGACCATGAGGGTTTCTGAAGGCCCTTTAAGCATTGTATTATATTATTTGAATCCCCTTCAATACAAACATTTTTGAACTTCAATTGAATAACTAGCTTCAAGGCCTGAAACACTCCAGTTGCTTCGGCCACATGGTTGGTTTGAGTGCCTAAGAGGATCACCCTTGCCACATTAAAGCAACCATTCTCATCCCTTATCACCCCTCTGCTCCTGGCTGGCCCCGTATTTCCCTTGGTTGTGCCATCAAAATTGATTTAAACCCAACCATGAGGAGGGAGACTCCAAACGATACCATATCTAGGTCCCTTGGTAATCTTAGAAATATTGGACATGTCCACATTAATTTTCCAAGCTTCCACCACTATGATCTCATACTCTTGAAAGCTAACCTTACCTTTTCCTTTGTTCCTGTTATTGAGAAAATTGAAGATTTCAACCACAACTCTTATAATATTACCATAGACTACTTCCTCTGAAAGAGCCACATCCCTAAAGATTTTGTTATTGCGTTCTTTCCAAACAGTCCAGGAAAGGTGAGGAAAGATATAGTTCCAAATCAGATTCAACACCCAATTTTTTGAGGGGTCCTTCTATTGATTATAAAAATCCAAGATAGTTCTAGGAAAAACCTAGCTAAGATCCCACATTTCCAAATCGTACACCAAATAACATAAGCAAAAAGAAAAATGAGAAAAAGATGTGAGGAAGTCTCTGCTTAAGCACAACACAAGTAACACCTATTAGAAAAGAGAACCCCCTCTTATAAATATTATCATTAGTCAATAGTTAATTCTAAAGAAGAATCCAAGCAAACATGTTGAATTTCAGAGTAAGGTTGTGCACCCACACCTTAGCCCAAGCAAGGTAGTGGAGGAAAGAGTAATAGGAGGCCACCATAGAAGAGACAAAATAGATTCCTGAGGAAGACAACTTCCAGACCATAGAGTCCTCCCAACCCTATGAACTAAGCTTGATTGAATTAAGAACGGCCTGCAGAGGCTGGAGATCCAAAATAATTGAAGAGATATCGACCCACTGATTATTCCTCCAATAATAGGCAAACCTAGATTTATAGTCCTCCATATAAATTCCATAGGTTAGGATATACAAAAAATCATTACCAATCCAATGATCTTCCCAGAAACAGATTTTCTTACATTCTCCCAACTTCCAACAAGCTTCTTTACCAGCAAGGTCCTTGGCCTTAATGGTATTGTTACATAGGGAAGAACCAATAGGGAGATTTTGAGAATTAATAAAATCTTGAAAAGAATCAACCCCCCGCAAATATTTACTATTCCAAATAGTATTCCATTCACGAGTGTCTGCCAAATTCCTCCAAACCTGCTTTGCAAGAAGGGATTTATTAAACACTTTGATGTTCCTCAAGCTAAGACCCCCAAACTTCTTAGGTCTACACACATTCTCCCAAGAAACCAATGGAATCCTCTTCTTCTCCTCAACCCCGACCAAACAAAACATTTATGGGTCTTTTCAATGATCTCAACAAACTTAGCATAGATCTTAAACAAACTAAGGGTGTAAACAGGAAAATTCTGAAGAGAAGCCTTAAGTAATAGAACTTTACCAGCTTAACTCAAGAGGGCCCCTTTCTAGCCAGCCAACTTCCTGTTAAACCTATCCACAAGAGAGATCCAGAAAGAATCCAAAGGTTTGGACCCTAAAGGAAGACCCAAGTAAGTAGAAGGAGGAGAGTTAACACCACAGCCTAAAATATTTGCAATCTTCCTTTGTCTGTGCTCAAGGGTATTGAAAAAATAGAGGGAACTTTTAGCCCTATTAATTTTTTTCCCTGAACCTTCCTCATAATGTACAAGACAAATCTTTAGAGCTTTGGCTTCACCAATATTATCACTTCCCATAAGCATTGTATCATCCACAAACTCCTGGTGCGAATAGGCCAGGTTTGCCAAAGAAGGTTTTAACCCTTTCAAACTGCCTTCCATCACTTTTTTATGCAGAAGCCTTCCAATACTTTCTACCATCAAGGTAAATAGAATAGGAGACACAAGATCCCCTTATCTGACTCCTCTCGACACCTTAAAAAAATGGGAAGGAGGTCCATTTATGATGATTGAGGTACTGGTGGTAGAAATCAATTCTCGTATCATTTGTAAAAATATTTCAGAGAACCCAAAATCTTTTAACACTTTAATCAAAAAATTCCTATCCACCCTCTCATAGGCCTTTGCCATATCCAAATTGAGCAAATAGCCTTGGTTTTTTGAAGCTTCAATGGAGTGGATATTCTCATGAACCATAATAATAGAATCCAGAATCTGTATGCCCAAAACAAAACCACTCTGCTGGGGAGAAATCAACAACAAAAGAACCCCGGGAAGCCTAGAGGTTATCACTTTAGAAATAATCTTATAGAAAGAATTACATAAGATGATAGGGTGGAAAGAATCAAAAGTATTAGTACCATGGAATTTAGGAATGAGAGCAATAAAAGTAGCATTAAGCTCTTTCAACAATGTCCTAGCTCCAAAAAAACTCCTTAATAGCACTAGTCACATAATCAGCCACGATTTCCTCGAAGACCTGGAAAAAGAACACGGGAAACCCATCTAAGCTAGGGGCCTTATTCCCTTTGAAATAAAAAACCTCCTTCCTAACCTCATCCTATGAAGGGATAGCCATCAATACTCTATTTTGATGCGCATTTAGAATATTAGGAATAGTCTCAATAAGAGTTTGTTGAGTACTCACATCCAACGCCTCTCTAGAAGAAAGGAGGCTAGCAAAGAACTAAATAGCCTCACTCCTTATCTCTTCCTCCTCAATTTTAACCCCATCCTTCATAATATAGGCTATGTGATTGGAGGCCCTATGTTTCATGGTGGTTAGATGGAAAAACCTAGTGTTCTTATCCCCAGTAGAAAGCCAAACAGATCTAGATCTATGTTTCCAGTAGTCCTCTTCTTTTGAGATAATATCATGATATCTTGAAAAAAATTCATTTTCCTTAGGAATGGAGTCTCCCACATAACCTTATTTCTAGATACAATCCTAAATGTCCATTAAATCCTACTGGATAACATCCTTAGACTCAAAAATATCCCCAAAAACTGCCTTGTTCTAGGTCCTAACCTTGGTTTTGACCTCACCAAGCTTCTTGGTAACTCTAAACATGGAAATTCCACTAAAATTTATATCCCACCATTCTTGAATGAAATTAAAGATATTAGGATGAGATAGCCATATTTTTTCAAATCTAAAAGGAAAATTTCTATTACCTGATAGAGAGTCAACCACAAAACTTATAGGGAAATGGTCCAAACCAATTCTAGATAGAGCATTTAAAGAGAAAAAGTAGTCCTTCAACCAGTTATTCAAAATTAAGGCTCGTCAATCCAGACTTGAATAAGATCATTTCCAACCCTCCCGTTAGATTAGGTATAGATAGCCCCCTTGAGGTCCACATCATGCAAACATTGAGAATTGATAAAATCCATCAAATCCATCTTACTATCCAATTGTATCTGAGATCCACCAAATTTTTCATACCCCAGCAAAGGTGTGTTAAAATCCCACATGATAATCTAGTTCTCATGCAGGAAACAGGATCTAAAACACTCAAATCTTTTCCAAAAACTCCTAGCAGACTTACTATTGGGTGCATAGATATTAGACAAGATCAAGTTGAAATCATCTCTGATATGCTTAAATCTAGTAGCCACATGATTGGCATCTTCCAAAATCGGAGTACCTTGAATATGATCCTGATTCCAAAAAGTCACTAAACCCCCAAAGGCACCATTTGAACTCCTGCCCTGCACACCAACATTCTTGAAAGTCTTAATCTTCTCCACCTGATCTTTGGGCATTTTGGACTCCTAAATAATTAAGATGTCAGGCTTATGGTCCCTAGAAAAATTGTGTAAAATTTCTTGTTTATGGGAACTATTTAGTCCACAAATATTCCATGACATAAACTTCATTTTTTTGATGGGGTTCTACATAAATCCAAGATGGGTTTTTGAGTTCCATCCGCAATTTTTTGAAAGCATTCCTGTTCTCTATGCCATTTAGTTGATTTTCTACCCGAAGCTCTCAGAACTCCCAGATCCGCTTTTGATATGTTTCTTGTAGAAACCCCCACTATATTATTCCCCTTTTTGCTCTTCTTCTTCTCAAATTTAGTGTATAGGCTCTCCTCTTCAAGATCTAGATCCTCTAGACCAATAAACTCTTTCCCATCCATAATGTCATCTACTATAGTAGCTCTATTTAGTAGAGAATGGCTAACATCATTCCCCCCTGGGAGATCCGACAGAGTTCCCAAATGTAGATTTCACAATCTCTAGAGAGATTTGAGACCCATCCTGACTAGAAGAGTGAAAAATATTTTCCCCAAACTTCTCAGAATCCTCCATCCCTCTTGCCTTACTCTGATCAGAATGGGATGTTTCCTCCAAACTATCATTCACTAAGTCTGGAATTACATTCAAACTCTCATTCTTCTTTAGAACACTCCCTCCTGCTTTTTCCTCCTCATGGGAATCCTTTTTTCTCGAGTCTACATCTGCTCTGTTAGGGTCATTAACCTCTCTCTCAAAAATTTCAATCTTATCAGTTTCTTTGCATGATTCCTCAGCTTTTCTATCTTTTGGACTGGGGATACACTCCCCACTAATTTTTTGGCCTTCCATAATTGTTTCTCCTCTATTCTCCTCCTCCTGGGGCTTCTCCGCCATTTTGACCTTCCACATCTTGGTCTCCTTAGAAACCACCTTCTCATTAGGTTTAGGCTTATTGTTCAGACATTTCTTCGCCCAGTGCCCCACTTTTTTACAAGTAAAGCACACAAAAGGAAGATTCTCAAAATCAATAGGCTAAGCCTAGTTTCCAAGTTTTGAAACTATTTCAATCAACAAGGGTAGATCCGAGGACTAGGTAATCCCCACACATATTTTAGAAAAAACCATCGTCTTTTGGATGAAGTCGTAGCGTCGATGGATAGGAGCTCCCCAAAGGAGCTAGCAATACCCATGAAAACATCCTTTTTCCAAAACTGCAATGGTAACCCAAGTAAATGCACCCAAACAAGCATTGCCTCAAAGGAAGCATCCAAGAAATCCATTTTTGAGGACCACTTCTTGATAGCCAGAGATGACTTTCCAATGACCCAAGGACCATGGCACAGAACTGCCAGTTTATCCTCTTCACAAGAGAAAGAAAAAGAGAAAAAACCTTTAGGTAGAGTCACAACCTCTACTTGCCCTTTGACTCTCCATCTCTTCTTAACAAAGTCCCTGACAACCTCAAAATTTGGTCGTGGACCCATAAATTTTCCAACCAATGATGACTCCATTAGAGAAATGTTATGGTCAATAACTGGGCCAGGGACAAGAAGAGCAACTTACCACTCGCAGGGGATGAAATATTGCTTACCAGAGGAAAAATAGACTTTCCCACCAGCTTGGTTCCAAATAGTGAAACCCACTTCTTCTTTGGATCCTCCTGTGAATGATCCCACAAATTTTTTCCCTTAGCCTAGTTTCCAAGGCACTCAGACCCACAAACCTCATCCTTTGAAGAAGAGTTAGAGGAAAACTTACCTTCGAATGCCACCTTTCCACCTAGATCCCCACCTTTCTCTAGGCCCCAATCCTCTGTCCCTGCTCCCTCCTGTTCGTCATCTGCATTCTCGCCTGCCACATCCCCAGAAAGGCCATCCCCCGACCTAGATCCAGCAGCCTTCATACCAAACAATCGTTGTCATCCATGAAATTCAAATCCTCTTTCTTGCACACCCATCACTGCTTGGATTTGGAACCCTACCTTGGGATGTTGAGTCAAGGTTCTCTACATTTTCTTTGAATTCATCTCTAGAAGCTACAACATTTTCTTTGGATAGGAATTCATCTCCTCATGGAAAACTAGATAATTCTATAATTGCAACTTTTGAAGCATCAACCCTTAACCCTCGAACAATGGCTTCATCATTTTGAAGTGTTTCTATAATTTTTTGTGCCATGTCCTCATTGTATTCTGTCAACTTCAAGAAATAATCCAACTATCCTACTTGTCGAAAAATAGGTAGAACCAATCTATCTTTCAATAACTGTTGATGTGCAGATGGTTCTTTACGAACTATATCTCCACTCATGAAGGTAAATTGCTCTGTTTCTACTCAAATTTTATACTTACAACTTCAAGCACACCAATCCTTTCTATTTGTATACTTATTTCCTTCAAATTCAATTGCTTCATTCCCCTTGAGCTTTAATTATGGCTTGAAATTGGGAAAAAAAATGACAAAGGATTACAAAAAGGATTTTGATTTTAGATTGAAACTCAAGAAAATTTTGAAAACCAAGAAAATGTATGTACTCTCCCCCCAACTTAAGCTGCTAAGTGACCTCACTTAATCGTACATGTAGTGGAAATATGATAATGAATATGAAGAATGCAAAATCAAATGTAAACATGTCGAACAATAATTACAATCTATGATAATTATGGACAAGTAGTATGTACCTGTTAAAGTGGAGTGAACTAAACTTAGTTTGTGTGAATCTCATTAGGAGTTTCCACAGTGTGATTATGATTTGAATATTTCTTAATTACAGTTGGTGATATATGAAATGACAACTTGGCATGTGGTAATTCAAAATTTATAGAATGTACGACTTATGTGATATGAAATGATATCCTTAATGCATGGAAATAAATGAATGTAGTGTGGGATAGGCTACATGTATTGAAATGATAGCTATATGGCTATATGTACAAAAAAATGGAGTACATGTGGATGACATGCAATTAATTTGGTAGAAAATTTTGAAATTTATAATAGGAAATTGTTGCAAGTACCTTCAACAATAGGTCCCTCTAAATTTTGCCAGCTTTTATACTTGAAAAGGATTATTGATTTTTTCACTTGTGTAGTGTGTGCATGTGAAGTGTGATTGAAAATCATACCTAAGTGATCTCAGTATGTGAGTTGTGTATCTCATCTACTAAGTCAATTGTAGAACCTATAGTATTTTTTGTTGGATCTTTGTCGTTTGGCACAATATTATTATCAGAAGTACTATTTGGTCCATACTGTTACATCAATGAAAAAGGAAGTATCTTTTTGTGTTGGATTTTTATAAATTTCCAATCTATGTCCACTAACTAATAATGAAATTTTGACTACATCAATTGTTTGCAACTTGACTACTCCATTTGGGAAAACTTGTTGTATTTCATATGGTCCTAACCACCTTGTTTGTAGCTTCCCTTTATAACTTTTATACCTAGATTCATATAGCAAAGCTCAAACTACAACACTAAAATCCTTTTATTTAATAATTTTTTCATGCCCTTTAACTCTTTGTTTTTGAACAATATCAATGTGGTGCATAGCTTCCATTCTTATCTCATTTAATCCATTCAAATTGTGTAATATTTATTTTTGTGATGTTTTCATATCTGTATCTAGTTCAACTAATGCACTGAGCGTTTTATATTCAAATTCAATGAATAGTACTACTATTTTTACATACACCAACTTATAAGGTGTAAATCCTGTTGTAGTCTTCCAAGTTGTCTTATAAGCACATACTGCCTTAGGTAACCTAGCTGCCCAATCTTCCCTATGAATCTACACTATTTTGGTCAAGATATTTTAAATCTCCCTATTTATTACTTCCACTTGCTCATTGTCTTGATGGTGATAAGGTGTTGATTTCCTATGCCTTATTTCATATTCTTGGACAAATTTGGTAATCAACTCTAATGTGAACTGGGTACCTTGATCTATTACAATCTCTCTAGGCACTCCATACCTTGTAAATATGTCTTCATATAAAAATCTTGCCATATTTCCATCCCTAGAAAATTGCAATGCTTTGACTTCAACCCACTTTATTAGATAATCTATGCAAAATAAGATATACTCCTTGTTATTGGATGTTGGTGATATTGGGCCAATGAAGCCTAGCCCCCATTTATCAAATGGTACTAATACCAAATGTGGTTTCAAACTCATCTCATCTTTTCTAGTTGGTCTACTCATTCTCTGACACTTGTCACAACTCTTTGTATATTTCACTGCATCCTTATGAAGAATTGGCCAGTAATAGCTAGTGGTGAGAATATTGAGTGATTTACTCTTTGCTGAAAAGTGTCCCCCATAGGGTTCATCATGATAGGCTTTAAGGATATTTAAAATACCTCATCCTTTCTTATGCATCTGCTTATTAATATTATATGGACCTATATAAAATAAATAACCAGTGACCCATGAGTAGAAAAAAAATTGCGTATCAAATATCTCTTTTCTCTAGGAGGAAATGAGGTGGTATCTATCCTACCACTAGATAATTAGCAATATCAACAAACAAAGGTGAGTTCAAAGTTAGAGAAAATAAATGCTCATTTCGAAAATAATCATCAACAAAGTCTTTTGCTAATTGAGTTGGTAGTTTGGACATAAAATCTACAACCACATTTGCTTTTCTAGGCTTATCCACTATGGTGATGTCAAATTCCTATAGTAATAACAACCACCTGACAAGTATTCCACCAACCACAAGTTTATTCATTAAATACCTTGGTGCAGTGTGATCATTGTGAATGAAGACTGGACATCCTATGATGTATCATCTAAACTTGTTAATTGCATAGACAACTGCTAACATCTCTTTTTCTATGATTGTGTAGTTGAGTTCTGCCCCTTGTATATTCTTACTAATGTAGTATATGGCATACTCCTTATTACCTTTGTTATGTCCAAGTACCACTCCTATGGAAAAGTAAAAAGCATCTATGTGTATGTGGAAAAGCAAAGTCTAGTTTGGTCCTCTCAAGACAGGTTCTTTTTCAATGTTATTTTAAGGGCTTCAAAAGTGTGTTGACATTTTTTGGTCCACTCAAATTCTATATCCTTTGTAAGAAGAACAAATAAAGGTGTTGCAATTTTACTAAAGTATTGAATAAATCTTCTATAGTAGCCAACATGTCCTAGAAAACTCCTAACATCTCTTTTTTTTGTGGCATAGGGAGTGTGGAGATTATCTCAATTTTATTTGGATCCACTTGAATCTCTTCACTTGATATAAAATATCCTAGCACAATCCCTTAGGTCATCATCATGAAACATTTCTCATGACTTAGGGATAGATTGTGTTATTGACACCTCTATAAGACCTTCTCTAGGTTATTATTTTCTTCATCATATGTTTCCCCATAATTTGTAAAATCATCCATGTAGATTTCAATGGAGTCATGTAAAATGTAAGAATATACTCAGCATTTCCCTTTGGAAAGTGGCTAGAGCATTGCATAGTCCAAAGCAAAGAAAAAAATAGGAATTTTTGCCCCAAGGGAATGTAAAGGTGGTTTTATATTGGTCCTCTAGATCTATTCTAATCTAGTTATAGCCACTAAATCCATCTACAAAGGAGAAGTACTTTCTACCTAGTAGGGAGTCAAGTACTTGATCAATGAATGGTAGTGGAAAGTGGTCTTTTCTAGTAGCTGAATTTAATTCTCTATAATCCACTCACACTCCATTTCTCTCCTTTCTTTGGGACAATAACTAGAGGTGACACCCATTGACTATCAGAAATAAGGTAAATGAAACCTACATCAAGCAATAAATTTGTAATTCAGTTTTGAATGTCTCTTAGTGTAGGGTTCATTCACTTATGTGGTTTTCTAATTGGTTTAAAATCATCATTAATTTATATCCTATGCATGCACATATTTGAATCAATCCCCTTCCTGTCATGGTGATCCCATGAAAAGGCTATTGTGTGTTCCTTTGACAAAGTGGTTAGGGAAGTTTGTTTTTCAATAGTTAATTTACTACTAACATTTAACATTTTATCTAGCATGATTTCCAAAGTCTTGGATGTTGAATGTACAGATGAAAGTTCAAGTCCTACTATGTCGAGGACATATTATTGTGGTAGAAAAGAATGGAAAATTTGTGACACTAACTCTAATGAAATAGCAGGTATAATATTCTATAGAGGATCCTACAAACATGACATCTACTCATGTTGTTGTATTTCTTTTCCATAGTTATTTTGTATGATGTGTGCTATTAAATCATCCTCTTCTTGGTTGATCAACAAAGGGCTATGTTTAATATTCATGAGATTTTGCAAGGATTACTAATCTTCCTCATTTAGGGTAGGCCAAATGGTCTTCTCTAATTATGCATAAGGTTGGGTTAGTGGATAAAGGACCAACTCCCTGGTCACATTTCCATTTGAGATGTAATCATTTTTATAGATCTACAACCTATAAATGCATTAGTTGTTGGCAACCATGGTCTTCCTAGAATAAGGGGATAACCTACAAGGTTATGATTTGGCTACAATACCATGAAATCTATAGGGTACTCCCATGAATCTAATGTTATGACCAAGTCCTCAATGATGCCATCAGGAATCCTTATTGATCTATTTTCCAACTATAGAATAGTGGGTCTAGGTCTAAGGATTATTAGCTACAATAGGTGCATTGTTTCCTTAGTCATCGCATTAATAGTTTCCCTAAATTCAATCAATGTATTCTTTATGAGGGTGGCATTTATCTTAACATCTACTACTAAACTTCTAGGATCTGCATACTTGGGGATAGTTATGATTCCCAACATAATGTCAGCAAGTTTCCCTAAGACATGTGTAGTTTGAGTTTCTTTTCTCTTTCTTCTTGGATTTTCAAGACAAAGGTCTCTCACTATTTTAGTGTAAATGGGAATGTCCTTGATGGCTTGGCTGAGGGGTATCTTTATACACACATCCTTAATTTTCCCTAATCTAGGTTAGTTTCAGCTTGTTTATGATGTTCTTAAACAAATAATCATTCAAGGAGTGGAGGTTTTGGACTTGAATTGGTTAGGTTAACCTGATTTGACTCTAGATCCATAGCTGGATTGTCCAAGGCTTCTACTAAGGGTTCCGCATCTTCCAACATAGTGATTTGAGGTGATGAAGGCCCAACCAATGTTTTCCATGATCTAAGGTGGACATTTCTCACCTCTACCCCATAAGTAGGGTATTAAACAACCTCATTAGTGTAGGCTTGTTATTTGGGTTAGGTGTAGGTTGGGCTAGTAGTTAAGGTTCTCTTGGTGTTTGACATGATGGATTTTTTATATTGGGAATGATGGCTTGTTGCTATGTTTGCAAAGGCTATTATGACTACTAGTAATTCATATTTGTTTTCTCCATTGCTGGCCCTTTTTCCATTAAGGTTTCGATTGGTTTTTTTGTAGTGGCTATTGGGGGTTGTAGATAGATCCTTGAAAGTTTTGTTGTGGCCACATATTTTTTTGCTACTAGTTTGAAATTAGTTGAGTATTTTTCCATTGGTTTTGCGTGTTTTCCCAAGGCTAGGGGTTCCAACTAGAAAAATTTGGATTGCTAACTAGAAATGGTGTATTAAAATTCAAAGGATATTGAGGCATACCTTGTATTGGTTTCCATGGAACCCTTTGTGAAATGTAGAAAAATTTTACATCTTCACCCTCTAGTGCTTGAAAGCCTCGGATATATCCTCTGAAATACTTGCTACTCTTTTGCACTTGCAATTAGCTTTTTTCTATCTACAATTAGGGCAGTATTTAGTAAGGATTTCCTCTACCTCTTCTTTCTTTTTCTTCACATGTAGAGTGTCCAATTGGGTATCCAAATGTCTTATTATGTTTTTTTTCATGTTTTACATGTTACTCAATTCCACTCTAGAGACTCCATTAGATATCTTGCTAATGGAAGATGTTCTATCCCCTCTATTCCTTTTAGTAAAGGTCCTTTAATAGTTCCTAAGAACCTTGTAGATTTCTTCAAAAGGAAATTGTGATACATATCTTGATCCAATAAGGTTAAGGGAATCCATGCAATCATCATTGACTCCTCTTAAAAACACTAACTTCAAAGATTCTTCGAAAATCCTATTTTGAGGATTCTTCTTTAAGAAAAACTGGGACCTTTCTACATATTCCTCCAATGGCTCATTGTCTTTTTGAGACATCCTAAAAATGTCATCCCTTCTTCTATCAATTCCTCTATAGTAGTATTGGTATTTTTCAATGAAATTTGACTTCATAATATTCCAATTAGGAACAACATCTCTTCCAAAACCCATAAACCATCTTAAGGCAGCATCCTTCAAGGTTGCTAGAAATAGTTTGAGTCTATGCACATTTGTTGTGTAATCATAACTTCCACAAAGGAAATCAAACTCAAAAAAGAAGGTATTTGAATCCTTAATAACCAAACTATAGAAGACAAGCAATGTTGAAGGAGGTATATTCTTCAAGGCAGTTGCTCTCTCCTAGTTGGCAATGGGGAACTCAAAAGTTACATGTTCGGGTGGGTCATCCACCACTACATTAGCCATGGTTTGGAAGGTCTCTATACTTGTGGTGGATATTGGTGAAAGAGAAAGTTATTTCTAGGGAATACCCTCACTTTGGTCATTGAGATCACCAATATCCTCTTTAGCTTTGTGTATTGAGGGGAGAAATCTTCCCAAAGCATCTCATTGCCTCTGCATATAAAATTTATGAATTTTTGTGTCATCCACTCCTACATAATATTAGTAAAAAAAATTGGTATTTATGGAATAAAACCTAATTTTCCTAATGTTGGAAAAAAATTACTAAACTAAGAAAACTTGAAATAACATAGATGAATCTTTGAATGTAGCACCATCCTGGCAATGTTGCAAAAAATGTAAGTCTCAACTAATGTTCAGTAAACTTGGTGATATTCACATAATTCAAATGGGGTACCTAACTAAATAGTCCACTAATGCCTTGTAAAGACTCCATTTAATTATCAACTAGGGCTAACATAAGCTTGTGATGATGCTATCATTGTATGAGCATCAAAGACTCTATACTACATATATCATCCTAGTATATGTGTTTACACATGTGGGGAAAACATAAAATACATAATAGTAAAAATAATGCACCTCTGTGTATGACAAATTCACCTCTTTGGATCACAACTTCGCATATCTTTACTAAGAAAATTTTCCCGTGTCAAGCAACTTTTCCTATTTAGGGGGGAAATTTTCCAAAATTAGAGATGTCTTCAAAAACAGGTGAATACGATATTCAAATTTTCCTATCAACACAACAAATTCCTCCAAACTCTTACCAGGGTAGAAAACAGGAAATTTTGATAATCAGGTTCACCTAAATAGCTTGCAAGTTAGCCTAAACAATAATCAAATTTACCTAAATAGGGAACATATTTTCCCAAATAGGGATCAGATTTGTCCAAATAGAGAGTAGACTCACCCAAATAGAGAGTAAACTCGCCCAAATAGGGAGCAGGTTCACCCAAACAGAGAGAAAACTCACCCACACATAGAGAAAACTCACCCAAACTGTAAGAAGATTCACCTAAACTTAGAAGAACAACAGGGAAATAGACGGATTTGACTTACATAATCACCTAATAGGGATGGAAACTTTGCCTATTTCCTGAATGGGGATGGATTTGCCTAAAATAGGGATCACCTAATGGAAAAACGACCCAGCCTAATGGAGAAACAATCAAACAACGTCAATGAACAAAAAAGTAAAGCCAACAAATGGGAAAAAAGACTCAAAAATGGACAAATGGACTCAACCAAATGATGAAACGAACTCATCTAATAGATAAATGGAAAAACAAAGACTCAAATAGAAGATGGGATTGGTTGTTCAAAGAACAAATTCTCCCAAAGATACTGCAAATTCACCTATTTCCAGTGAATGGGTGAATATGACGTCTCAAGGGATGGACAGGGGATTGAAACAACAAGAAAATTCACCTAAAGTTGAAGAAAATTCACCTCTTCTAGAGAAACAAGAAAATTTGATGAGTGATGGACTAATGGAATGACTCAGATAGCAAGCAAAATCGCCCTTTAGTGATCAATTTTTTCCAAAACGGTAGAAAATTAACCCAAACTAGGAGCAAATCACCTATTCTATGGAGAACGAGTGAATGGGAACTGATAGACTCACCTAACAGATGAACGGACTCACCTATTACAAGAAACGAGCGAAAATGGGGTCGCCGAAGAAAGTAACCCACAAGCAAGTCCACCTATGTCAAAGGAAAATTCACCCAAATGGGGAGACTGGGACTAGATTGAAATGTGGATTCGCCCTTTTACAAGGCGGAATCACCTGTCTACGATGCAATTTTTCCTCCTTAAGGGGCGAATTTACCTCTGAAGGTAGAGGCTGACTGTGGGAAAGGACAAGAAGCATTGCAAATAATAGACAAAATGCAAGGCTAACTCAATTGAAAAGAAATGCACCAATGTTGCATAAAGAAAACACTCCAAACAACACAATCCTAGAATTAGTGATATGGGTTTGCAAACTCGATGTAGGCCTACCACCTTGAGTGGTCAAGCCAAGGTTAATACTCCGTGATACTGGGGTGGTTCTCTGGATCACCCTTTCTCGTGAAGGCGGATAACTAGCGTTCCAATGGCATAGGGTCATCAATAGACACCAAGGGCTCAACTTCACACTCTCACTTGAAGAATATCATAGTCCACCATGAGGATTCCTATCTCAACCCAAGGGAGTATGTGGTGAGTAACTTTGCGGTGCAGTGTGTATCCCCTGCACTACACCAAGCTACGGTTAAAACATGAGTCTCTATCTAGGAGAAATAAGGAAATCTAGGGAGTCCTCAATATACGCATGGTACATGAGGCACAACTGTGAACACCAACCCATCACAAGCAAGAGTCAAGAGTCCTAGCGAGGTACTGGAAACTCGGACCAACTCTTCACATCTTATCTAGATATCACCCTAGCTTTGATGCTCTGCCAAACACAATGTGACTAGATTGGGGTACAACATTTTCTCTCCCCCCTTTATATACCCTACCGGTAAACGTGGTTGGGATTGTCCCTTGGGGTGATGAAATTCCCAATCAGGTCCCACTAAGAGAAAAAGATACTAGATGTTTTCAGCTGGTCCCCAGGCTCGTATGTAATGCAAGGGGAGAGTTTAGACGTACTTTCACCTCCTAGGGATACACAAATGGACTAGAGTGAACTATGATTTCTCATCACCCAGGATCACCAAATGGCGCAAGGGGATTGGATACATCAATATCCCACTCACAAACACAACAAGCAAGTAAAATTAACCCTCTACTTAAAGCTACGTGTGCCTAGATTATTGTAGAAAAACAACAAACAAACTAAACTAAAAGATTTGGGACCGATCATTCTGCAAGAAAATGTTAGTAGTTTTGAACCTATGACCTTGGGTGAATGAGAGATAGCTACAAAAAATGTTAGTTAAAACCAAACACACTCATGGACAAACAAGTTAAGGGGTTAGTACCTAAAAATGAAAGAAAATGGAAACTGAAAACTGAAAGTTTAGGTCTCTATTTTACCTTAAACCTATTTGAGGCAAATTCGCCTATTCTGATGGCAGATTCACCTATTCTGGTGGAAAATTTACCCCTTTATTGAGCAGATTCACCTATTTACTTATTAGATTAGCCTATATGGACTCAAAACATGTTCGCCTATCTCATAAACCTTAAGCAAATTCACCCCTTGGCAGGTGAAAATTTGCATGTCTACTGAACAGGGAGAAAATTCGCTCTAACTTGTCAAATGGGTGAATTTGCAAGAGGCAGATTTTCCTTTGTTGTAGGAAATTCACTTGTTTGTGCATGTTTTCTAGTTTCCAAGGGAAAATTCACCCCTGTAATGTGCAGATTCTCCCATTTAGGGTGGATTTTCCCATGTGTGTAAACTTGAACCTGCAAAATGGAAACAACAGAGAATGTGAAAAAAGAGACCCATGACGTGGGTCCCACCGAGCATGCCAGACATGTGTGCAGCATGTTTTATAACCCAAAATAATGCAAAATAAGCAAAATTCAAAGAAATAAAAGCACAAAACAACACCTCAAGATTTTCCTAGCTAGACTTGAACAAAGAAAAAATAAAGACAAGTTGTTTACCTTGCCCAAGTCAATTGGTTGGTTGGCCATGTTGAATTGATTGTTTTTTTTCTCCTTTAGATGGAAAATCACATGAAACTAGATGCAAAATGATGTAGATGCAATGGGGAATGCAATGGTGAAGGTGGGTATTTGGATAACTGAACAAAATGGATGCAAAGTGAGCTTGAAAGTTGCAGCAATGGAGGATGCAAAAGTTGAATGCTTGAATACTTAGTTGCTTGAATGCTTGAATGTGTGAATGAATGAAAATGAGGTCAAAATCCTTTATTTTAGGGGAAAGGCCTCTAAAGAAGTGGAGGGCTAGGATTTAGCCAACATGGACAAGATGAAGGGCTATGGTGAGTTGAGGACTCACAAGCCCTCACATATCACCATGTGGCAATGAAATGTAAAGGGAGAAGGTGATGTGGAGGTACTTCAAAGTACCTTGGGATTGGGACAAGATCTCCTCATAAACGAGGTCCTTGTCCCCATGTGGGGCAATGTGAAACATGAGGAATTTAAAATTCCTTAATAATCCTCATGGGGAAGAGAAAAACCTTGGAGGGATAAATGTGATTTATTAATTCACATGATGTGAAGGTACTTGGAAGTTACTTGGGATTGGGACAAGGTCTCCTCATAAAGGAGGTCCTTGTCCCCATGTCGGAGATGTGACATATGATGAAATTAAAATTCCTCAATAACCCACATGGGGAAGAGGAGAGCCTTGGAGGAATAAATGTGATTTTTTAATTCACATGGGGAAGAGATTACCTTGGCTAAATGGAGAAAGAATTTATGATGGTTGACTTGGAGGTATTCCATAAATGGCATGAGGCTTAGGTTGACCTGATCATATGATTAAGGTTGTGCAAACAAGTGATTAAGAAGGCTAATGAAGGATCAAGGACAAGTTGCAAGTTATGGAGGATGTGACATTAATCCTAATTAAAGGTGTGCAATCCTAATCATGGATTAATTAAAATAATCTAGATTAAAGGGGGGTTATGGAGGATGGGACAAGGAGAGAGAAAAAGAGGAATTAATAATTGATTTAAATTCAAAAGGCCAAATGACTAAATTAAATAAATTGATGTATTTATTTAATTTAGAGAGGAAGGGGGTAAAAAGGTAAAGTATTTAAATATTAAATTAAATACATTAGGAACTTTAGGAAGAGGGGAACATTAATTAAATAAATCATTTAATTAATATCGATGGGGAATATCAAATAGATGAATAAAGGGGATGAATTTGACCATATAGGAGTGGTCAAATTTAGATGCCTACATTTTTCCCCTCTTCAAAATACTGTTAGGATAACAGTGTTTCGAAGAAAAATAAAATGCATATGACTCGATAGAGGAAATGACTAAAAATATGATGTCATAGCATGGGAGAAGTTGCGTAAGCTTTCCAAATGGTGGGAAATGAAGGGAGATGCCCCAGTCTCACAAGAAAATGGCCATGATGGAGGAATGGTGCTGAATGATATGGTATGCCCCCTTGAGAGGGTGGTTGGTGAAGAAAAAGGCACCCTGAGTGACTTCTCGATATGTGGAAACAGAGGGTACCAATGGATAGAGCTCAAAAAACCATAAATATTGGATTTTGAAAAGAGGTAAATGGACACACGGTGTGCAAATGGAAGCCTCACAGAAGTTAGAGGATTAGTTAATTAAAAATAAAGTTAAATAATGGGAAAAAATTTCCACAACTTAAGAAAGGTTAAAAAAAGGAGGGAAAGGGGAATATATAGTAATTTTAGAATTACTATTCCTCATTTGCACACCTGGCAGTTAGAAAAGAGGAAGAGGGTGATGAGGATGGTGGACGGGTATGATAGCATGGATGAGAGGTTTGTGGAGGATGTGATCATCCATCAAGGTGATGAGGTATATGATTCTACCATGAGCATGCGATATCCCACTAGGTTAGTCACAAAACCTTTCTTTGTCATTTGAGCATCTCGGTTTTGGGAGTCAGGTAGTTTTAAAAAATGGGTTGTCGATAAAAATGTAATTTCACCCAAATTTTTGAGTGAAATTGCCTATGGTTGGGGCAACAAATTCACCCAAATAGAGAAAACGGGAAAGGTTGCAACAAAAAAGGGTGGATTTTCCCATGAATTGGGTGAATCCGCCTAGGGGGGAAAGGGGCAAGGCCAGACAGGCAAACTCACCTGGGTCACAAGTGAATCTTCCTAGGGTTGAGGGAGCGGGAAGGTTTTCCCATGACACAAGCAACTCCATCAGGGGGTGAGACAATGGGCGGGTCCACCCGTGACACAAGTGAATCTACCCAGGGCTAAGGCAACGAGTGGGTCCACCTGGTCATGGGTGAATCCACTTAGGGTTGAGGCAACGGGTGGGTCCACCCACAACAAGGGTGAATCCACCCGGAGTGGAGGCAACGGGCGGGTTAGCTCATGATAGGGGCGACTTTGACCAGCTTGGGTGAATTCACCCAAAATAGGACAAAGAGAAAGAAAAGGGGTGAATTCTCCTGAAGTGGAAAAATTCACCCAAAAAGGGCAAAAGGGGTGAATTCATTCAAAAGGGAAAAAGGGATGCGAAAAAGGGCGAATTCACCCAAGAGGGTGAAAGGGATGCAAAAAAATCAATAAGTCAACATGGGTCAGGGGAAGAAAAAAGGGAGAAAGAAAAATTAGGAGGTCAAAATAAAAGATAATTGACATGTTTGATTTGGATGCAATGTTTTGACTCTTTGCGAACACGAGAGAGCTGATTGGTGGTTTTAGATGTGACAATATTAGCGATGAACGAAGAGGATCACGTAGTGCTGGCACAAGTAGGATTGCTATATATGCTTGGATATCTGACTGTCAGAGTGCATCAAGTGCTATTGACTATATTGATAGAGAAATGGAGTTCAAAGACATCCACCTTCCATCTCCCAACAAGGGAGATGACAGTCACTTTAGAGGATGTATGGAGGATTTTATGGTTACCAATAGCTATTCACCTTGTGATTTGGACAAGGTTAGAGGGATAGGAGTGGGACTAGACCCTATGGGTCCTCTTCAAATGAGCAGACTTACTAATTCAAGGGATAGAGTTGGATCTGGTTGGGTGTTTGGGCTTGGGAGTGCCACCATTACCCTTATATCTTTGTGGTCTGATTAGCGGGCTACTAATGCTAGATAGGAGTAGACACTTTTGCAGCCTCAAGTTTATTTAGGTTGTTAGACATATTATGGAGTAGAGGGAGGGTGAGTTCACATGGGGCCTATGCGTACTGCCATAGTTGTATAGTGACATGCACATCATATGTTATCAATGAGCACTTAGCATTACACATGTGACATTGTTATAGATATGGGCCTAGGAGCACATCAGTGTGGCTAGGCTAGGAGGTTTGACAAGAGGGGAGTAGGATCCTACCATACTATTGGCATACTAGTATGGGATTGAGTACGGTAGGCGATTTCATTATTAGGACACCGATGATCTAGAGAGATGGAGGAGGAGATTGGACAATTTACAGGAGGATCACATAGTATGGAGGCCATACATGACATGATGGTTTTCTAGATGGAGGATGAGGCAAGGCATAGAGGATACTTCTACATAGTATCCTATTTGATTAGGAGAAACCTATGTATTGTGGAGCTCCACAGGGAGGATAGAGTGTTGAGATAGTTCAAAGTATAGCAGGAAATTACCCTAGGACCTCATAGGTTCAAACAGATCTCCTAAGAGTGGTTATGGGTTGATATGATCCTAGTATATTTTGCTAGGTAGCAATGGGTGGAGCTACAACAGGTACCTTATCCAGTTAGGAGAGGAGGAGAGGTGGATGCAGGGGTGACAATGAGGTATTTTTCATGGTGGAGACATCATCATCCACTACAAATTATGAAAGTGCATCAGATCAGAGAAGTGTTGGGCTATGATTCAGAGGAAGAGAGGAGGTTGAGAGGACAACAAAGATTCAGGCAGAGAAGAGGATAGCAGAGACGAGTACAGGAGGAGGTTGAGGCAAAGTAGGAGAAAGAGGACTAACAAGGGGTGAGACAAGAGGAGTTGATGGAGATAGATGCCCTAGACATGGATCCACTGGCCATAGTGCCATATGTACCACCACCACCAGAGGACCCAGTTGTACTATTGAGAGGGGCTATAGCAAGGCTACATATTACAAAGTAGAGACTCGGGGATTCAGAGGAAGAGAGGAGTAGGTTGCTAGCTGAGATGGATAGGGTGGGCACAAAGGGAGAGAGCAGTTATAGGACCTTGGAATATGAGGTAGGACATTTGTATGAGGTAGAGATAGAGAGAGATGGACTACAAGCCGAGGTGGGAAGGCTATGAGAAGAGTTGACTTGACTGGAGGAAGAGGTTTCCAGACTAGAGACAAAGAGATGGAGAGACTATGGGAAGCTAGCAGATTAGGCCGCCCTACAGGTAAATGCAGTGGACAAGGGTGTAGAGGATTTGAGGGGACAACTAAGATAACTATGGTGGGAGAGGAGCAAGTTAGTGGCAAAGAGGGACAAATTTTAGGATGAGGTCACCAAAATACAAGCAGGGGGATAGAGGGACCATGGAGAGTTTACAGACCAGGTATCTATATAGGTCCTGGAGGAGGTGGAGAGAGATATGAAGGATTTGAGGAGACAGGTGGTAGATTTGCTGAGGGAGAGGACCGAGCTGAGGAGGGAGCAAGATGAGCTCTATGACAGAGTAGAGGCAGCAGAGCAGATAGTTGGGGATGTAGGGTTGGTACTAGAGAGAGAGGAGGCTATGAGGGTGTACATATGATCCTTGTAGGGCAAGTGAGATGTAGTAGAGGCACAAGTATAGATTTTGCAGGGTGGGAGGGATACGATAGTAGGATAGATGCAGACACTCCAATGTGAGAGGGATGCAGGAAAGGCACAGGTACAAACTCTGCAGGGTGAGAGAGATATAGTGGTGGATGCAGGGTTGGTGACACAAATACAAGTGTAGATTGACCAGTTAATGATAGCATAGGATTCCTAGGAGTAGGAGAGGATACAGGTGATCAGGTTATAGGATAGGTACAGGATGGAGCAAGATGCGGCTAGGATATAGACTCTAGAGAGGGATGAGTACATGTGGGAGGAAAGTTATTATACTTCATCTTACTTCATGGTGGTTCTAGATCAGGCACGGTGTGTACCTCCCTACGTTAGAGTAGTACCATAGATGCCAGCGCCATCATGGTTAGTAGGGATGAACACACGATGATATAGCATCTATCGACACCCCCACATAGGGGGGAGTGCCAGACTCACTGCAAAGGTTAGATGTGGGTAGCTCAAGGTAGGGATGACAAAGGATAGATAATAGGATACAGATTTTTGACAAGTGTAGGATGGATGTACATCATAGAGCAGCATAAATCACATTTGATTTAGAGCCTTGTACTTGTATTTTATTTGATGATTACTGATGTATATGTATTTTGATGAGATTGTGGACTTTATGATGGATCATGTGATGGACATTATATTTTAATATTTATATGATATGGAATAGCCCTTATTGATACTATGTTGCACTTATGTGATGAATGATTTATTTATGCACATGTGTATGTATGTGATTTTATTATGGATGACTATGATGATAATGTGATAGATGTATATGTTGATGATGATTTATATGCGTGCCTATATGAATGATTTTACTATGGATGATGTTGATGATGATTTATGTTTACGCCTATCTAGGTGACATAGATGATATTTATGATGCCTAACATTTGTGATGTGAGATGTCATGAATAATTTATGACATTACGTGCTATGGATGTGACCCTAATGATTTGTGATGCAGATGGTGATGTATGTAATGTGTTAATGAGATGAATGTTTCCACAACCAACATTATAGGTCATAGGTTAGGGATAAATGCAATGAAACAAAATAGAAAATGAAATGCAATCCTAGTGCTATTTGCCATTTTTAGAGCACTGATTTTTTCTATAGCATAAGACACTAGATTCCAAGGTATGTATAACCAAAGTAGATTAGTTCCTAATGCATAAAAAAAACACAGTAGGTAAGAAGGCTATCCCAACACCCCAAAGTTAGGATGACTTTGTTTGGGCCAGTCATTGGGATAACCACATGCACAAAAGTATTCCCCAGTGTAAAACAAGACCACGGGGATCTTGGTGGATACTATGCGGGACAACCAAGTAGACAACAATAAATAAAAAGATCAAGATATCTCCCTATGTTGACCAATCAAAATGCACCATAATATGATGGATCATGGCAGCCTTGACAAGTGATGATAGGAAGCTCAAATGATAAACAAAATTCCAAAAGAATCAAAAGAAGGAAATCAATTTCAAATGTCCTTTTCCATAGAATCAAAAGGTGAATGGGATTGATGTGGTCTAATGAGGAAGGATGTATCCTATTAAGACCAAAGATGGAGACTAAACTAAAAGATTGACATGATGCAGGATACTCAAAACTAACTGAATCTGATGATACGAGTGGATCTTGTTTGTTAAGAACCAACTAGATAAGGACATAACTTGATGACATGACATGAGACACAAGAGATAAGACACAAAATAGACACACCCTAAAGACCTAGGGGCTTGAGGGCTGATCAAAGATTACCCTTTCCTACATGAAAATGCAAAGCCCTCATAGTTCAAGAAAAGACCATGGAGAAAAATGGAAAGAGGAAAAGGGAAAAAAGAAATGGAAAATGACAACTAGATGGGTGAAAAGGAGCCTTGGGGGTGGATCAAATGACTGACCTTGCCTACATGAAAGTGCAAGGGAAACTTAGTTCAAAAAAGACTGATGAAAAAAGACAAAATGGGACAAAGGATAGAAGACCAACACGACAAGACAGATGAAATCCCAAGGGGCTAATCCAAGTTAGTTTGCATATAGTACTATCTTAGATACTACAAAACTAACAAGGACATCCATCAAGGAAGAAAATGACTATAGTCGGATGAAGGCGTAAGTAGTCAGATTCATTACAAAAGACATGATGGGATGCCATGATTAGGATAAAAGCTCAAAATAATGGATAGTAGATGAAGATCATCCAATGCTCAACCAGAATATACCAAGTGGCGGATAAGGGGATGTGGATGGAAGGACTAGATCAAAAGGATGCTAGGATTGGATGTGAGGATAGGACAAATGGAAGCATAAAGTAACTGGGATGCAAGGTAGATAATGATTAAGCCCTGTACGAATGGTGCATGTGACTATGTTTTCACCAAAGGTACCTATCCAAGGTGCCACCAAGAGTGGTTTTCACCATAGGATGAATTATTTCTCTTTACTATTTTTGGATTTTTTTGTTTTGTATTTTTGACAATTTTTACCTTTTTTGGATTTTTGCAAGATAGTATAACCCAACTGACATAAGTGTAAATCCTTTTCAAGTGCATGATATTGATGGGCTCCTTGAGGGTTTCTCCTTTAGATGTGGTGAGCCGATATTCCCTTGGTCCATAGTTTGTCATAATGACATAGGGACCTAGCATATTTGCTTCAAATTTCCATTTCTTATCTCAGTCTTGTTGGGTACATTGATTCTCCTTAAGAACCGAATCACCAACATTGAATTGGAGAGGATGTACCTTCTTTTTGTAGCTTCTCTTAAGATGATTCTGGTATGCTTCAAGATGATTGTAAACTTTAGTCTATTTTTTGTTGAGGAATTCCAACTGACTAAGTCTTGCAACCCGAGCATCTTCATCATTGATGAGGTTCTTCAAAGATATTTTCAATGAGGGGATATCAACCTCAATTGACAAGATGGCATTAAGAATATGGAGTGGCGCTAGTAGGAGTATGGATGGAGGTGCAGCAGGACCAAAGGGAAGGATGGATATGGAGGTGCCAATCTCTACCAATATTGTTAACCACCTTCTTAAGAATATTAATCTAGGTTTTGTTGGTAGCCTCCGCTTGGCCATTACCTTGAGGGTAATAGGGTGTGGACCAACAATGTTGAATGTGGAAGGTGTCATAGAGGTGTTTCATGGCTTGGTTCTTGAATGGATTTCCATTATCAATGATGATGGTGGATGGGATTCCATATTTGTAGAGAATATGGAAAAGGATGAATTTGGATATCTAAGTACTCATGATTTGAGAGACTGGCATTACTTCCACCCACTTGGTGAAGTACTCAGTGGAAACGATTATGAATGTGTGTTTGTTAGAATATGGAGGGTATATCTTGTTGATTAAGTCAAAACCCCACTCAAAGAAGGGACATAGTACAATAAGAGGTTGCAGATCCTAAGCAGGAGCATGTATGAAATCTGCATTCTTTTGGTAGGGTAAGCACTTCTTCACAAACTCACAAGAATCATTCTCCAATGTAGGCCAATAGTAACCAGCTCTAAGAATTCTTTTAGATAAGGCCATGCCAGTTGAATGGGCCCCACACACACCACTATGTATCTCAGTTAATGCAATGTGAGCTTCAGTCTTGTTCAGACACCTAAGAAGGGTTCCATCATACTCGTGATGATAAATAGTATCACCTATGATAGTGTAGCGGGAGGTGCATTCAATGAAATGTTTTTGATGATTACGTGTAAGGTCGAGGGGTAAGATGTCATGAATATGGGTGTAAATGTTGTGATACCATGGTGACATGGGACTGACATTGTCACACACCATTTCACTCTCAGGGATGTCATAAGTAGGGATTAAGAGTTGTTCAACTAGGAACTTTTAGTATGTCTGATCTTTTGGCATGTTAATTATGGAACCAACTGTATCCATTGCATCAGTTGTTTTGTTCTACACTCTCGAGATCTAGTCAAACTAGATAGAGGTGAAGTAATTTTTGAAATCATCTACCATGTGCTTATAAGGAAACAACTTATCATCCCTTGTCAAAAACTCATCGTTAACCTACTTGATGATCAACTGGGAATTTCCAAAGAATTTCAAGTGAGTGATGTTCCATTGGATTGCAATTCTAAGGCTAGTAAGAAGAGCTTCATATTCAGCTATGTTGTTCGTGCATGGAAAATCCAACCTGAATGACTTCAGGATATAACCACCTTGGGGGATCATGAACAAGATGCTTACCCCTGCTCCATTGTGTGTGTAGGACCCATCAAAGTAGAGTTTCCATGTGGCCACTTCTAACACTGTGAAGACCCCTTCATCCAAAAACTTTGTTACCAAGGGATAGGCATCTACCAAAGGAGCATTTTCCAACTGATTTACAATCACTTTCCCTTTAATAGCCTTTTGGTCAACATACTCTATATCAAATTCACACAATAGCATGACCCACTTGGCCATGCAACCTATCAAAGTTGTCCTAGATAACAGATATTTGAGTGGATCAACCCTAGATATTAGCTCTAGTGGATGGCTAAGTATATAGGGTCGAAGCTTTTATGAGCTCAAGACCACGGCCAGGAAATCCTTTTCCATCAAATAATAATTGAACTCATAGCCTACTAGGGTTTGACTGACGTAGTAAATTGCTCGCTCTTTTGATAACTCATCATGTTATGCCAATAGTGCCCACAGTGCAACTGAAGTAGTAGAAATATACAATAGGAGCGGTTTACTGGGAATTGGTGGCATAAGGATGGGTGGATGAGCCAAATACTCTTTGATTTTTTTGAAACCGTGCTAACACTATTGATCCCACTTGAAGGCAGTATCCTTTTTAGGGAGACAAGTGAATGATTGGAATTTTTTGGCTAATTGAGTTATAAACCATTTGATGGATTATAACTTTCCTTGGAGGCTCCTCAACTATTTTAGATTGCATGGTGGAGGCATTTCCATGATTTCCTTAACTTTCACTGGATTGACTTCTATGCCTCTTCTGGAGATGATGAAACCCAGTATTTTTCTTGAGGTGACTCCAAATACACACTTTTTTGGATTTAGATGTAGCTTATAGTGCTCTAGACGCTCAAAAATATTCTTCAGGATCATTGGGTGCTCTTCCCTTGTTCTTGATTTCCCCAGCAGATCATCAACATAATATTCCATTATGATGTGAATAAGGTCATGGAAGATGACTGTCATGGCATGTTGGTAGGTTTCCCCTGCATTCTTGAGGCCAAAGGGCATGACATTATAATAGAATGTGCCCCAAGGTGTGGTGAAGGTTGTTTTATGTTGATCTTCAAGCGTAATTTTGATCTGATTATATCTATAGAAACCATCCATGGGGATAGCATCTCATGTCCTATATTTAAATCAACCAACATGACAATGTTTGGTAAGGGGAAATCATCTTTAGGATGGGCTTTGTTGAGGTCCCAAAAATTGGTGCAAATCCTGATGTTCCCATTTAGTTTAGTAACTGGCACTATGTTGGAGATCCAATCAGAGTAGTCAATGGGCCTTATGAATCCAACTTCTAATCACTTTTCCAACTCTTTCTTGACTAACAAAGCTATTTGAGGATGCATTTTCCTAAGTTTCTACTTGATGGGTTTAGCATCTGGGGGACATCCAAATGATGTACAACTAGAGCAGGATCCAAACCTAGCATATCCAAATAGGCCCATGCAAAATTAATGATTCCCTCTTTGAGAAGCTAAAAAATAATGGAATGTTCTTCTAATAGTGACTTGGCTACATATGTGATTTTGGGATCCTCTTCAATTCCCAAATTTACTTCTTATGTTTCCTTGATCAGAATGGATGAACATTCAAACAATTGAGTTCCCACAAGGGGAAGATGAATGTCCCAATCTTCCAGTGCCTTGTCGAGGTTTTCATTGTTAGATACACCCTTTATGTTTACTTTTTCTGAGTCAAGAAGCACCCTCAGAGAGGTTTTCACTAGGTGACTCTTTTTGGTTTTGTTTTCTTTTATTTTTGTGGTTAGGGATTTCATCCTCCTCCAATCCCATAAGATGTACATATGTATCCAATGAGGGAAAAGTGTCCACAGGTGTGCTACCATGTAGGTGCCAGTTTATGAGTTCGGGATGGCAAAGGGATAGGCTAACAAAGGAGATGGATAGGAATTCAAACATGGAGGAAAGGTCCACATGATCCATGTCATTGTATGCACGTATGATGGATTCTTCTTCTGGTTTGTCTTCAAGGAGACCGTTATTCACACTAAGGTTGTTAGAGGCACTAGTTGATGGCATAGGACCCTTTTATTTGGTGTCATTTCCCAAGCCCAAATTTCTTAGATGCATAGAAGTATCTATTAGTTGCCATCTTCCTTTCTCTTCTACACCAAGGCCTCCCCCCTGATAATTGTGTTTCTCCACAAAATTAGAGGACCAAGGATAAATCTCTTGGAAATATTCTTTTAAAGGGGGAGAGGGTTCAGGTTCCTCACGATATACCAATTTACTAATGTCATCTTCAGGTGTGTCGTGTCTTAACCCAGGGGAGAAAAAGGTGTTGGATCCCACATTCTTATAGCTCAAGTTGATCATCTTCTCTTCTTCCTTTGGTACAAACTGAGAAGGTTGGCCATATGTATTTGGTGAGGGTGGCATGGTTTCCATGTTCAAAGTTGTATGCATTTCGTATTCGCCATAACCTTTGTCAATGATCTGGACTTTAGCAAGGGTGGAATCAGATGTGGATGATGGAGTGGATGAAATGGTGGCTAGAGCATTGGAAGATGGATGGGATGATGATGTTGGAGATGGTCCAATTTCTACTCCTAAGTAGTAATGAGAGTGCAGAAAAGAAGCCTCTAGTGCATGGTAATATTCGAATGGTTGAGGGTCTACATGTATTGTAACTTCCACCCCATTAAATGGGAATTTTAGACACTGGTGGTACATGGATGGAATGACTTGCATGGAATGGATCCATGGATGACCAAAGAGGAGATTATAGGGGAGTTCCAAATCAAGGACATGACAGGTAGTGTATTGCACAATGGGCCCAACCTAGATTGGAAGACAAATTGTCTCCTCGGAATCACACTCTACATTATCATATTCTTTGATAGTGATGACCTTATTATTTAAGTCAATGTGAGTGTATCCCACCTACTTTATGAAATTTAATGTACAAAGATTCAGGGAAGATCCATTATCTACCAAGACCCTTTTTACTTTATGACGGGATATAAGGACCTCAAGGTGGAGAGGAAAGTTGTGGTTGCAATCAATGCAAGGCATGTCATTCTAACTAAAGCCTAGTTGATATGTGGTAGAGAGATGTCCTGCCAATGCTTGGAATTGTGTAGGATCTATGTCATTGGGAACTTGAGTGTCCTGAAAGGATTTAGTTAATATTTCTTGGTGCACAGGGAAAGACTTAAGCAAATCCAAAATGGATATTTGGGTTGGGGTCTTTCCTAAGTGATCAAGAATATTGTATTGAGAACTTACAAGTAGTGGCTGGGTGGATGTAGAGGCTCTAGGGACTATAATACGAGTGTGGCGGGTTGTAACAACACACTATGGGTCCTTGCCTTTTACGTGTATCATAGACACATGAGATTTTACTTGTTCAATGTGCATGATAATACCTTCATAATTAAATGGTACATTTTTGTAACTAATGTTGTTTGTGTTGTTACCCTGATTATTATTCTTACTAGACCTTGGGTTTGAGTTTGATGTGTTAGGGCCTTGGTTATGCTTAGGGAAAGTGTTTTGATATATTTGCAATTGAGTATTGGAAGAGGGTGTCATGTTGGCATCCACATGTATATCACCTCGATCTATGAGATCCTGGATGTATGTTTTCACACCTTGACACTTGTTTAATGTATGCCCTTTGATTTTGTGAAACTCACAATACTCATTTTCTTTATACCAAGATGGTTTAAGTTTGGACTCATCTAGAGGTTTGGTCATGGGATAAGTGATCAGGTAATTATCCTACAAAAGCATATTGAACACAACACTCAAGGGTTCTCCTAGTTGAGTGAATTGACATTTGTTATTCCCTTGATTATTCTGATTGGATTGTTGAGGTGGATGTGGTACCCTCTAAGGCACTGATATGGCATTAGGGATTGATTGTTGAGGAGGGGCATACTAGGGCTTCTAGGAAACATTAGCTACTTGGACATTTTTGGTGTCGATGACACCATCATTGAAAGTGCTCTTATTCTTTTTCCAGTAGTGAGGTTTATCCCTAGACAAATTTTCTTTAACAGAAATAAAAAATTTGACTATCTCTTTGGCAATGAGTTCTCTCTCAAGAATGGGACCCTTCTCCACTATCTTAGCAAAAGTTGTGACATAGTGGAGTCTAAAATTATGTGTCATGGTTGGATGAGAGTTTTTGATAAAGAGGGTGACCATTTCTTTTTCTCTAAGAGGGGATTTTATCTGACTAGCTAAAGCTCACCACCTTTGAAGATAGCTTGCAAAAGTTTCCCCCTCATGCTGCTTCTCTTTCAGGAGATCCAATGTATTGATATCTTTCTCCAAATTAAAGGAGAAATGGGAGACAAAGCTTTCTGAAAGCTCTACAAAAGACTTGACGAATCCCTTCTCAAGAACCATAAACAAGTCAAGATCTATCCCTTGAAAGCTCCTTGGAAATAATCATAGGAGTTAATTTTCATTGTCCATGACTTCTTAACAATGGGCATAAAACTCCTAAAGATGAGCCTTGGGATATTTTTTCCCTTTCTATTTATCAAATTTTGGCATCTCAAAATGCTTCAAGAAAGGAAATAATGAGATTGAGGGATCAAATGGGTAGGGAAAAATGTCTTCAAACTTGAAGGATTGTTTGCTAGTCCCTTCTTGCAAGTCTTTTAATGCAGCTTTGACTTCTTCCAATTCTTTATTGGAAGGCACTGGGGGAGTCAGATTGGATGAATTGGATTGGTTGTAGGGAGGATATTATTGGTATGATGAAGATGGGGCAGAAGCAGTTTGATCATAAGCTGGTGGAGGTGTATATGGAGGAAATTGCTGGTATTGATTGGTGTAGGTGGATTATAGTTGTGAATTGACGTAAGGTGGATAGGAGGAGGATGATGGATTTTAATAGTAAGAAGTGGAGGCTTCTTGTTGATAGGGAGGCTACTGTTGATAATACGAAGTGGAAGGGACACCCTACTGGTATTGTGGGGGAGCTTGGTAGTATGACGATGTGGAGTCACCTTGTTGATATGATGACAGTTGCTAATGCTACGAGGTGGATGGAGCACCTTGTTGATAAGGTAGTTGTTGTTGGGTGTAATATGGATTGGACTGGTAGTTATATGCAATGTTTGGATGTTGTGTGGTATATGGGGGTGGTTGCGAATTGGACATTTGGTAGTAGGGATTTGAGTGCAATTGCGAGGGGTTAGTGTAAAGCGGCGATTGAGATTTTAGAGGATTCTGAGGAACTAAATTGGGGTTTGGATTCAATGGGGTAGCATAGACAACATATGTGCTCGATGGATCATAAAGATGTTCTGTGAGGGGATTGCATTACGCTTGTGTGGGAATTGAAGTGTGTTGAGGTGGTTGTTGATAAGGTGGGAAAGACAACATGTGTTGCTACTGAGGAGTCATTGTTGAGGCACCATGGGATGGTTGTTGAGGTTGTGATGTAGCATGCGTTACCTAATGAGAGGGTTGCATAGGAACAACAATATGTTGTTGTGGGACTGGAACATGTTACTACATAATAGGAACATTTTGTTGTGGAGGTTGTTGCTGAGGTGGTTGAGATAAGATAGTAGTGATAGCAGTATGTTGTGGTGGCACTTGTGAGGGGACAATAGTGTGTTGCAGCAGTGCTTGTGATGTGGTGGATTGTGGGGGATTAATGGGAGGCTATTGGAGTGCAGGGATGTTTCTTTGGGGTGGTTGTTGAGATGTGAAAGGTGGAGGTGGTAAATTAGCTATGGGTGTAGATCCTAGAGGTGGCATTAATCCGAGGAAAGGATTGCCCCAGTATTGACAAGAGGTTGACCTAGCTAATTATGAGGAAGTGGTAGTGTAGATGGTACAAGAGTCAAACCTTGCTAGATAGGCACAGGAGGTGGTGGTGGTGGAATGTTTTGTGGCATACCCTAAGCAAGGGGGTAGTTTGGATTAGATTGTGCTCCTAAGGCAAAGGCTGGAATGCGATGGTAGCTTGCGACTTGATACATCACGACATTTCTAAACCAAGGTTGATACAAATTTTCTATGGGTGGACCCTCAAGAATATATGGATTTCTTGGAACATTTTGTGAAATCTATAGGTCTTGAGGCAAGAGACTGGGTGTCGGTATATTGCATCATGTCAAAATTAGGTGGTGGTTTGATCCCCTTCATGAGTAAAGTGGCAAGAATCTTGTCCCCATGCTCATTAAGGAGGCAATTCTTCATCTGAACATTGGAAGGATTACTAAGGTACTCATCAACAATGACTTTAGGTTGAACTACCATGTTCTCGTCACTAGATGATGAAGTGTTCTAGACATCAATATTGGACTGTGATGTGGCACTATTGTTGGGATCTTGAGGGATGTTAGGCTGGGAACCTTGACCTTGTTGTTTAACCATCTTCTTTTCTTATGATCGATTTTGAACAGGCATGAAAGTGCAAATCTACTAGGTGGACTAAGATGACATTACTCACTAGTATGTAGATGAGGATGATCCAAATGACGACTTAGGAATTAGATTAGATGAGGGATTGATTGATGGGATCAGACAAAAAATAAGGATGTGGTTGGATTGAGATTGGTTTGATTGAGAGGATAGATGATTGATTGGATTAGATGATAGATTCAAAGGGGATTATGAAACTGATTCTAAACTAAGTTCAGAGATTTAATTAGTTGACATTTGGTGCTGACCAATCGGGTGAGACTGCAAAGAGGATGATTATGGCACTAAATCTACCTCAAGATGGAAGTAGATTGATTGGGCTAAGGATGATCACTGACTCAAGATGGATGACAATCCTAAGAAAGAATGGATGATAACAATTGGGATTAGACTCCTAAGCTAACTTGGATGGAAACTCAAAAATGAAGTCTAGGGGATTAGGATATGCAACCTAAGGATGTCCTAAGATTCACCTAGGTGATTTGGTTGATGAAATAGTGTCTTTTAGAAAATGTAGATGGATCTAAGTGAAGATTATGAGTGAATGGAATGTGATAAAAATGTTTCAATCAGGGAAAATGACAAGGTTTTAGTGGCCCAAAAGATTCACATTTTGGAATTTGTACGAGAAATGGATATGCCTCTGTGTATGAAATTTTTTCCTCTTTAGATCACAAATTCACCTATCTTTACTGAGAAAATTTGCCCCTGTGTCAAGCAACTTCACCTGTTTAGGGGGGAAAATTCACCCAAATCAGAGATGTCTTCAGAAACAGGTGAATCTAATATGAAAATTTTCCTATCAACTAAGCAAATTCACCCAAACTCTAATCAAGGTAGAAAATGGGAGATTTTGATAATCAAGTTTGCCTAAACAGCTTGCAAGTTCACCTAAACAATAGTCAAATTCACCTAAATAGGGATCAGATTCACCCAAACAGAGAGAAGACTTGCCTAAATAGAGAAAAAACTAGCCCAAACTAGGAGCAGGTTCACCCAAATAGAGAGAAAACTCACCCAAATAGAGAGAAGACTCACCCAAACTATAACCAAATTCACCTAAACTTAGAAGAATAATAGGGAAACGAACGGATTTGACTTGCAAGATCACCTAACGGGGATGGAAACTTTGCCTATTTCCTAAATGGGGACAAATTTTTCTAAAAAAGGGATCACCTAATGGAAAAATGACCCAGCCTAATGGAGAAATGATCAAACGACGTCGATGAATAGAAAAGAAGAGCCAACAAATGAGAAAATAGACTCAGCAAATGAACAAATGGACATGACCAAATGATGAAATAGACTCAGAAAATGAACAAATGGACATGACCAAATGATGAAATAGACTCGTCTAACAGTTAAACAAATGAACAAAGACTCCAACAGAAGATGGTATTTTCTATTCAAAGAACAAATTTTCCCAAGGATACTACAAATTCACTTGTTTATAGGGAATGGATGAATATGATGACTCAGGGGACCGATAGATGATTGAAACAACAACAAAAATTATCCTCTTCTTAAGAAACAAGTGAATTTGATGATTCATGGACTAACAGAATGACTTAGACAACAAGCAAAATCACCCCTTTAGTGATCAAATTCACCCAAAACAGTAGCCAATTTGGCCAAACTAGGAGTAAATTCTCCTATTCTATGGAGAACGAGAAAATGGGAATTGAAAAACTCATTGAATGGATGAATGAACTCACCTATTACAAGAAATAGGAAAAAATGAGGTCACCAAAGAAAGTGACCCACAAGAAAATTCACCTCTGTTAAAGGAAACTTCAGCCAAATGGGGAGACCTAGACTAGACTGAGATACAAATTACGCCTTTTACAAGGAAGAATCGCCTATCTACAGTACAAATTCACCTCCTTAAGGGGCGAGTTCACCTCTGAAGGCAGGGGTTGACTATGGAAAAGGACAAGAAGCACTACAAACAATAGATAAAAGGCAAGGTTGACTCAACTAAAATAAATGCACTAGTATTGCACAAAGAAGATACTCCAAACAAAACAATCCTAGAATTAGTGATATGGGTTTGCAATCTCAATGTAGGCCCACCACCTTGAGTGGAAAACCAAAGATTAGTACTCTATGATACCAGGGTGGTTCTTTGGATTACCCTTTCTCCTGAAGGCGAATAGCTAGCATTCCAGTTGCATAGGGTCATCAACAAACACCATGGGCTCAACCTCATACTCTCACTCAAAGACTATCAGAATCCACCATGATGATTCCTATCTCAGCCCAAGGGAGTACGTGGTAAGTAACTTTTGGGTATGGTTCACATCTCCTGCACTACACCAAGCTACGGCTAAAACATAGGTCTTTATCTAGGAAAAATAAGGAAATCTAGGGAGTCCTTGATATACACACGGTATGTGAGGCACAAATGTGAACACTAGCCCATCACAAGCATGATTCAGGAGCCCCAATGAGGTACTGGAAACTTAGACCAAATCTTCATGTCTTATCTACATATCGCCCTAGCTTCGATGCTCTGCCAGACACAATGTGACTAGATTGGGGTACAACTTTCACTCTCCCCCCTTTATATAATCTGTCAATACATGTGGTTGGGATCGTCCCTTGGGGTGATGAAATTTCTAAGTGAGTCCCACTAAGAGAAGAAAATATTAGACGTTTTCGACTGGTCCCCAGGCTCGCACCTAGTGTAAGGGGAGAGCTTAGATGTACTAGCACCTCCTAGGGATATACTATAGAAATGGACTAGAGTGAACTGTGATTTCTCGTCACCCAAGATTTCCAAATGGCGCAAGGGGATTGGATACATCAACCTGGCCCACTCACAAACACAACAAGAAAGTAAAATTGACCCTCTACTTAAAGCTACGTGTGCCTAGATTAGTGTAGAAAAATAATAAACAAACTAAACTAAAAGAATCGTGACCAATCATTCTGCAAGAAAACATTAGTATTTTTGAACCTTCAACCTTGGGAGAATGAGAGATAGTTGCACAAAATATTAGTGAAAACCAAACACACTCATAGATGAACAAGTTAGGGGGTCAGTACCTAAAAACAAAATCAAATGGAAACTAAAAACTAAAAGTTTAGGTCTTTGTTTAACCTCCAATTCACCTCTGTTTGAGAAAAAATTGCTTGTTTTGATGGTAGATTCGCCTATTCTAATGGAAAATTCACCCCTTTAGTGAGCATATTTTCTTTTTTACTAATCAAATTTTGCTATATGGACTCAGAAAAAGTTCACCTATCTCAAAAACCAGAAGCAAATTCTCCCCTTTGCAGGTGCAAATTCATCTCTTTACTAAACAGGGAGAAAATCCACCCTAACTTGTCAAATGGGTGAATTTTCAAGAGGAAAATTCACCTTTGTTGTAGGCAGATTCGCCTACTTGTGCAAGTTCATTTGTTTTCAAGGGAAAATTCGGCCCTATAATGTGTAGATTCACCTATTCAAGGTGGATTTTCCCCTGTGTGTAAACCTAAACCTATAAAATGGAAACAATAGAGAATATGAAAGAAGAGACCCATGACATGGGTCCCATCAGGCTTGCTAGAAATGTGTGCACTATGTTTTCTAACCTAAAATAATATAAAACAAACAAAATGCAAAGAAATAAAATCACAAAACAACACCTCAAGATTGGCCTAGCTAGCCTTGAACAAAGAAAAGATAAAAACAAGTTGTTTACCTTACCCAAGTTGATTGGTTGGTTGGCCCTATTGAATCAATTGTTTGTGTGCTCCTTTAGATGGAAAATCACATGAAACTAGATGCAAAATGATGCAGATGCAATGGGGAATGCAATGGTGAAGGTGGTTATTTGTATAAGTGCACAAAATGGATGCAAAGTGAGCTTGATAGTTGCAGCAATGCAGGATGCAAAATTTGAATGCTTGAGAACTTAGTTGCTTGAATGCTTGAATATGTGAATGAATTAAAATAAGGTCAAAATCCTTTATTTTAGTGGAAAGGCCTCTAAAGAAGTGGAGGTCAAGGATTTAGCCACCATGGACAAGATGAAGGGCTATGGTGAGTTGAGGACTCACAAGCCCTCACATCTCACCATGTGGCAATGAAGTGTAAAGGGAGAAGGTGATGTGGAGGTACTTGAAAGTACCTTGGGATTGGGACAAAATCTCCTCATGAAGGAGGTCCTTGTCCCCATGTGGGGGGAAGTAACACATGAGGAATTTAAAATTCCTCAATAATCCTTATGGGGAAGAGAAAAACCTTGGAAGGATAAATGTGAATTTTTAATTCACATGATGTGAAAAGGTACTTGGAAGTACCTTGGGATTGGGACAAGATCTCCCCATAAAGGAGGTCCTTGTCCCCATGTGGGAGATGTGACACATGAGGAATTTTAAATTCCTTAATAACCTAGATGGGGAAGAGGAGAGCCTTGGAGGAATAAATGTGAATTTTTAATTCACATGGGGAAGAGGTTGCCTTTGCTAAATAGAGAAAGCATTTATGATGGTTGACTTGGAGGTATTCCATAAATGGCATGAGGATTAAGTTGAGCTAATCATATGATTAAGGTTGTGCAAATAGGTGATTAAGGAGGCTAATAAAGGATTAAAGACAAGTTGCAAGTTATGGAGGATTTGACATTAATCTTGATTAAAGGTGTGCACATCCTAATCATGGATTAATTAAGCGTGCTGCCACAATAGTTGTTTACAATTTCTGGGAGGAGCTGATTTTTTAGAAATCACATATTTTTAGAAAATATAATGATTTAAGCCTTGAAAAGTTCCATTTAAAGAATTCCAATTGAAGAGGGTTTAATCAAACTACCTTAAATCAAGTCCCCTTGGATATAACCTTGCTAGTTTTAAACCATACCTATCACAGAGTCTCCTTTACACCTATCAAAATGCTGATAAAAAACCACTTTTGATTTACCTTTTGGGGGATCAAATGAATTCATTTAAAATTTATTTTTTACAAGTATGTAGTCCTTATTATATGCTTCCCAAAAAGTATAATTTTAAATAAATTTAATTTGATTATTATATTTATTTTTTATTTCTCGTGAATGTAGGTTTTTCACTAAAAATCAAGCTCTCTGTTTTGAACATGTGGAAAAATAGTAGATTATTAAAAAAAAAAATTAAAATATTAGTGCACTAGATATTGAAGTCCTTGATCCAACAAAGAAAAACAAATTGAATTTTGATACATACAATAAAATTTACGCGTTATACGGTCACGCTATGTCTAAATTATAATTGGTTTGAATTCGAAACTTGATTAAGTAAAAAATATTCAATAAAAAATTATCTAACCAAGTGGAAGCACTATATATTAGAGTTTCAAATCTAAATTCGAAATAATTATAATTTTATCCTTCATGGAAAAAAGGTTATGCATTATACAGTGAGCGTCACTTTTTTAAAATGTTGGTTTCTGAAAAAAAAAACTAGTTTTCGAGGGAGATGGAAAAAGAAGTGCAATCTAATTCTAAAAATTTTGAAAAAAATATATTTAGAATCTATAGAAAAAATTTCATGAAACTCTAGTTTACATCAGTTTCAAATTCTTCATGGTTTAGCTGCTATAGGCACCCAAAAGTGAAGATTTAGTTAAAAAAAATATTTCAGTGTCCAGTTTGGCCAAAAATTGTAAACCACTATTGTGGGATCACCCTTAAACTAATGTAGATTAAAGGGGGATTATGGAGGATGGGACAAGGAGAGAGAAAAAAATTATTTTAAAATTGATTTAAATTCAAAAGGCCAAATGACTAAATTAAGTAAATTGATGTATTTATTTCATTTAGAGAGGAAGGGGTTAAAAAGGTAAAGTATTTAATTATTAAATTAAATACCATAGGAACTTTAGGAAGATGGGAAATATTAATTAAATACATAATTTAATTAATATTCATGGGGAATATGAAATAGATGAATAAATGGGACAAATTTGACCATACAGGATTGGTCAAATTTGAATACCTACAGTTATATCTACTATACATGTTATTCTCCTTAATTATTAAACTAGATATATAGGTTTGGGGGAGTCTTATTGAAAAAAGGACTCAAAATAGAAATCTAAATACAAATCACCACTCCCCTAAGGAATAGAGTGTGATGAAGTCTACATAACTAAAATGGTAGATGAAGTTGGTTAGGACTACAAGTCTATTGGAACGATAAAATAGAAATGTGGGTAGTAGAAATAGTAACATTGGATTCCCAAGCATAGCATATTTCCTCTCCTTCAATAGTCTTATTAAATGACATGGTGACTCACAATCATCCTTATAAATAAACACCTCCAATTCTATAATTGTTGCATTCTTCTTATTCTAGAATTTTCCTTGCATTCTTGTATGAAATCTTTTGGTCATGGGCTATACTCAGTTGTTGTGGGCTACAGTCTTCTTGCTCTGGCTTCTTGGTTCCAAATATTTAATTCACCTAAACATATATACAATACTAATATCCATAGTTTAAGTATAGAGCTACAGTGCATTCCATACATATTCACACATTAACCATGTAATTATTAACATACCATAATCATATTTCCATGTATGAAAACCAGGTTCAAGTTGCATGACGATCATAAAAAGGTAGTAAATTTAAAGAATATATATGAAATGAGTATCTAGAAATCTCTAAGAGTATGTACTAGACAACAAAAAAACTAGCTAATAATTGGCTTCATCACAGTATTGATACAAATGACATCTCCTACTAGTACAATGCATATATTCTTAGTAAGTTTTCCTAGGGCAACTTCAACACAGGCCAAATATGTTGACCTCACCAAATGTTCAGAAGCTTTCGATCCCCATTCCAACTCACCCTAAGTACGAATGGTGTTGTAGAGGAAGTGCTCTAGCAATGTAGAATTATGTGCATGGACTTGTGCTAGGAAATTTTCTCCAATGATCTTCCTAATCATGCCCTCTTCAATATCGCTATGAATCAAGAAAACTTCACTAAGTTGGTTTCCAATCAGCCACATCACCACACTACATTATACGCCCTCAATTGAACATAAATCACTCTTGGAGGTAGCATCACTCGAGGTGCCCGACAAGTTTGAAATAGTAATTATCATGATGAAGAATGAGAGTTCTCTAGCTTGATTTATAGAATGAAGGGGTAAGCTTGTAGAGTTCACTTGGGACTAATTAATGATGCAAGGACACTCAAGTTGCCTCAAATTAACTAAACTCAACAATTATGTGATGTTTTTTTAAAACAAAATAATATTCAATGTTTTGGAAATCCTCTATATTTAAAGCATCCACACAAATATGATCCTTAGTTGGAATGTCATTAATCACTAAACTAAGAAATTATAGGTTGTTCACACAAGCTAGAGGACACGGGGATTATTTATAAAGATTGGTGATTCATTTCTCTTTCCTAATCAATTGAAAGATGTGATGTAATCATACCCATCCTCAAAATAACCATAAATTCTCATGTTTCTTTCTCGACGGACAAAGATCAACTGATCTCCCACAAAATGCTCATTTGGTAAATTAGTGGTTACAATTCTCCCAAGATTTGGTTTTCAAGAAGTGGTTGACTGTTATAATGTAAAAACTATAAACATGTTTTTGATGGACATTTAAAGGGTGATAATTTTGATCCCCCTTGCAATTTTATGTATGTGTGAGAATTGATTGGAATGAAGGATAAAGTTTTATATTTTTAATTGTTATCTAAAGATGTTTGCTATCTTTGAGCAATAGATTTGAATGTAATGCTTAATATTTATGAGTGAGTCTTTGGGCTCCAATAAGTGTTAGAATATTTCTTCTCTTTGTGGATGATATATTTATTAGTGTTTCTTTTATTGTTCTTCATTTGGTGTTAAAATTGTATTGTGTTGAGTCAATTACCTACTTCTAGTAATCCAATCTTTGAGTTGTGATATTAGTATCATTTGTATATTTTCAGTATCAGTTAAGTTTTGAAGTCATTTTTTCACCACATTTCCTCCATGGTTATGGGAAAGTGTTAGTCTTCCTTTCCCACTTTTTGGTTAAAATTGTACCCAGGTAAAAGCACAAAGTTGTGTCACACTTTCAACCAACTTATCAGCACAACTTAATTTAAGTATTTCTAACTAAAGATCAATTTTGGTCAAACATATGATCTAGTAAGATTCATTCTAGCTAAGTTAGATACTTCCACAACTCTCTCAACTAAAATTGTTGCCTAAAAATATATGGAGCACCACTTTGAGTCCAATTTACCAACAACAAAAAAAATTATTTGAAAAACTTGAAGTTTCAATAACTCCTACTAATGTAAATAACATTTTTTTTAAATATAAAAATACCTTTTTGTAGATCTAGATAAGTGTAGTTTTCAAAAATATATTTATTATAGTATTTTATTATTATTTATATTTTATTTTTTATGTTTACTAAAAGTAGGTTATCATCAAAAAATATTAGGTTGATTACCATTCCAAGGAAAAATACTAAAACTTATTCAAAAAATTGAAAAAAATATTATGCACTAGATAAAAGAATCTATTTCAAGATGGTATAATTTTTTTTCCATTTTAGATAAATATTTAATATGAAAGTTGATGTCTGATGGAAACAACTATTTTTTGATTCACACACATTTTAATATTTATTTAAAAATATATATTTATCAAAAATTGGAAATAAATATATCCATTCACTAAATTTTCAAGCTATAAATACACACAAAAATTTTGAAAGAAAAAAAATATAATTTACTATAAAAAGTTTGAAATCCCATGCAACTTCATTTTTCATCATTTTATCAACAACTAAATTATAGTGTTAATTTATTAAAAAGTAGTTTAAAATTTTATTTATTTATTTATTTTTAAATACAAACATAAAATATACTAAAAATTCATATTTTACTAGTTTACATCATTTCAAAATTCAAAACATATATGCCACTTTTAGTGATTCACATTTAAAAGTTGGATTAGTGTTGGCCTTTTCCTTTATAAAGTGTGACACAACTTTGTGCTTTTACCCCATTATTTTTGAAATTCAAAAATATAAAAATTATATCTTACGAGGGAGTTGTACCTCCATCAAAATTCAAAGGAAGATCACCAATGAAATGGTGATCTCTCCAAAAAATGGTTATTGATTACTCTTTCTCCTAGGCATTATAGAGTCAAAATATATTAATCTTTGAAAAGACAAATCTATCAACCAACATATTTTTGGTTACTTTTTGGGGGATATTGAAATAAAAGGCTTAAACAATTTCCTTCTTATGAATAAAAATGGTTTTACCTCATAAAACTATTTTTCTTATGTTACAGCCAGACCTAGATTGGGTTAAATCAAAACAAGAAGATATTATCTCCCAACTAAATACTCTAGCTTGGAGATACATAAGAAGTGTTGTGGAGTATATGCAAGAAAATTTTATCCTTGAAGAAGAAGAGTTGGCACAATGACCAACTAGAAGAGTGGTCAAAAGGCACCCAAGAATAGAGATCATGTGGGACCCTCATCCTTGACGTAATCCCAACTAAAATCAAATTCCTCTTCCAGACCATAATACACCAAAAAGTTGATTCGTAAAGGAGTTTTGAAGTAAGAAGGATATTACTTCATCTCAAGAGGGGAGTTGGCAACTCTGTGTTCTGAAATTCCTTTATTTTTATAACAGTTCCAAGTTTATGTGATGGCTTTAGTCTCTCCACAACCTTGGAGGATTCATTTTGGACCTCTGTCTTTATACCTATACTCAACTCTGCCTACAAGATTGAAGGAACATTTTCTTAGGTTCATTCGAGAATTGGTTCAAAATCTAGAAAACCACATTCAAGCTTTTATAGTTGCATGTGGAACTTTAGGTGTTACAAAGGAAAATGTGTTTGTGTGAAATTTTGTATAATCTCTGGATAGTAAAGAAGCAAACTGGTTTCAATGTTTTGAAGATGGGTGTATCACTGGTTGGAACATATTGGAGGACAAATTTATTGTAAGGTTCAATCCAATCATTGATACATGTACTTTTTTATCTCGTCTCTTCAGGATTCAAAAAGGAGAACATGAAAATATGAGGGACTTCATTGATAGATTCACTTAAATCCTAAAATGGATTCCTCATCCTGACATGCCCACTAAATCTAATTTATGGACCATTTTTACGATTTCCCTACATCCAAAAGTTTAATTTCACTTGAAGTGGAAAAAGGTATGAAACTTCAAAGTTACCAAGATGGAAGCCATAAAGATAGAAAATGGTTTGTTTTTTTCTAGATATTTTGACAAAGCCAAGGTGGAATGTTGTCAAACAAAAGAATCACTTTGGTGGATGGTCTCAAAACATCCAGTGGAAGGATACTCTCACCTTATACAAATGCATGCCTTGATCTAGTCTTATTCCAAGAAGATCACTCAATTAGATCTACTGTTGATGAAAGAAGAAAAATATATGTCGAGCATTATGGAGATGAAGAAGACTCTGATAGCTCTAATGGGGAGGAAGATTAAATTCCCCTCCTATTACACCATGTTCCAACTCAGCATCCCCTAACCCAATAAACAAGTAAGTTAAACAATCATTTGGTTCTATAACTCAAGTCACCCCCATGCTCTTAGAATTTGAAGTATTCACTTTCAAGGTTCATGAACCAATCAACCAACTCATGATAGTAGTCAAGGATTATGAGAAGTTGGAAAACCTTAGGGATATTAGTCATGAAAATTTGTAAGGTAACTTTAATGATTTTTGTATACTAATGGTTTTGGCAAGGATTTTAAAATCATAGATAATCCTCTATTTGAGTTTCATAAGTCTGAATTAGAAAACTTGGAGGTTTTTGGCCCTATTTCCCTTGATGTTGTGATCATTGGTAATAATAGTGAGAGGAGTGGTGAAGAATCTATAAAGGTTTTTGGATCAAAAGAGGAGGAAGAAATAGAGAAGGGGCAGTGCATAGGTAGTGCCTCTATTTTAGATGGTGTCTCTCACTCTCTTAATCAAGATTTAAAAACCTCATCTAAGCAATCTCTATAAAGAGATGTTTCTTCCTTTCAGAAGCTTGGGGAGATTGATAATTTCAAAGTCTAGTGTCAATTGATAAAGGTGAAATTATTGAATGAATATCTTTGAGTCTCACAAGAATCATGTCAAATAGCAATGCACCTACATTGGTTGTAAGCAACATGGGTATGTGCAAGATCATGATGGGCCAAAAAGTGGTGATATGATGGGTATGTGGCTGACAAATTTTTTTTACCCAAAATTGATGAAACAAAGAAGGATTTTTAAAGGAGATTCTCAACTTTCCAACAATATAAATTATGCTTTACTTTGAATTTAATAAATAATTATTATTCATTTTCTATTTGAATTATGACTAAAGTCCTGATTGATAGGCTGATTGAAAAACATCTATAGCTTTCAAATGGTATCACATTTTTTTAATTTGAAACATGTCTCACATTCTATGCTTCGCATACTATAGGATTAAAAAAAAAAATCATGAATTTTTAACCAAGTTAAGGTGGTCAGACATACGGGTTTTTATATTTTTTAAAAGTTGTAATAAAAAAATCATAATTAATTATTTACTTTGAAAAAAATTACAAAAAATATGCATCACATTGGGACATGAGTCCTCTACTTATATCTAAAATCTTATAAAAAAATATTATCATTTTATTATTGTTAGGGTGGTTAGACAAACACCGACTTCTTATTTTTTCCCTGAAATTTAAGTACTACTGGATTGAAATTTCAAATTTTCACCAAATAGATTTTCTTTTTTAAATAAACCTACTAGTTTAGAAACTGCATTCTATTTTCTACAGATTCTATTCTTACATATTTTAGAAATAATATAGATAACTTATTCAAATTTTTACGTCAAGTTGCCTAACTCTAATTTTTCTGAATTTTTTGCCACTTAAAGGCCTATTTTTTCCATGATGATCCTACACATATCCACATAAAGGATTACACTTCATAGTCATATATTGACTTAGGTTCAATTTTGTACCAATTTTTTGCACTCTTCACCTTGGTTAACAAAGAAATGATTCTTGATGCTAGCTTGTTTGAAGTGATAGATGGAGACTTGACTAGGAATCTTCCTATACAAGGGATCATGATGGAAGTATATGATGAGAAGTGGCTTTTTGATGGTGTGAATACACTACAAAGGATTGTTTATCATGTGAATTTGTTATGGTTTAACTTGTTGCTCTTGAACGTGTAAATGCAACATAGGCATGTATCGCTTATCCATAGCTGGTCTTATTTTCCCCTTCCAGTCAATGGTTTCATGTGAATAATCCCAAACAACCTTAATGGTAGGTGTCCCATATCCTGTACATATTTCATTTTTGGTTGTGTGGTTATATTTAGTGTCTTTTCCCTTTTCTTTGTCTCATTTTTGGCTTTTTGGTCCTTCCATTCAATATTCTCAGTCTATTACCCAATGGTTGAGGAACCGGTCTAATATTATGATCCTTGGTTCATATCTTTTTCCTTGGTAGTCCTTATCCCCAGCTAGAGCTAGTTGTTATCACAATTTTTTTCATGCCCTACCAATACTATGTCCCCCTTAAGAAAGTTTAAACATGTCAAAGTTGTTGCTTTTAAACTCAATTTTTGAGACTATTTTAGGCTTTGATTGAGTTGTCACAATCCCTTCTCCACTTGACTACCTAAAATTTTAACTTAAGTTTATCTCGCATTGATCCATTTATGAAGTTTCAAAAGGTGTAGGGTCCTAGAGTGGTTCTCAAAACCCTGGTGTACACGAACATAAGAAGGAAAAGTAAGTGAAAATCAAGTTACTTTGGATCCTTAACTAGGTTTTGAAACCTTTCTCAGTACTCGAAAAAATTTTAGAAACCTAAATCATTCTCGCAATGAGTTCATTCAAATGACTAAGTGTTCTCCTGAAGCACTTTAGAAAAGGCCCTAAAATTCTTTGAAGTTGATCTCAAGTAGAGTTTATGAAGTGGTTGATGAGGTTGTTTCCAAAACTAGGGTGGACTTCGAAGGCATTTTAGAAACCTCACCCTAATCTGAGATTTATTCAGTAAAGTTATTTCGAGCTATCATCTCATTATTAAAAAGATACATTCAAAGTAAAATAACAGTTATAGGAATATAACACATTGTAGAAGCATGAACATTAGCACACAATGTAGCTATGGAAAATAAAAAGTGCATCAAAGAGAAAATGTAAAACATAGAAATTGAAAATAAGGAGTGCAAGACTATTACATCACATGAGAGAGATTAAAATTCCAAATATATATATATTTATATATTCATATTATCATCTTATTACATGCCAAAAAAGGGGGGATTTTGGAGTACAATTTTTTCAGGCATAGAGGGTGAAAATGAGAATGTAGATTCCCTCCACTACCTCCTAGAGACATTAAATCTATGTAGGAAATAAAATATTCTCATTAAACTCCATGAAATGGGAAATGGTCTCCAACATATTTTTCTCGATCCTAGCACGAAGTAAAGCAATTGTCTTCTTTGTTTGCTCATTCCTCAGTGTAGTAGTGATACAAACCATGTTTCCTAATAGTCCAATGCACAAATACTTGATAAGGTTTACCACAGAAGCTTCAATAGAGGCCAAATATGTTGGCCTCACCAGATGTTTAGAAGGTTTGGCTCCCCATTCTAACTTCTCATAATTGTAAATGATGTTGTAGAGGAAGCACTCTAGCAGCACAGATTATGCACATGTACTTGCGCCATGAAATTTTCTCCAATGATCTTCCTAATCATGCCATCTTCTACATTGCTAGAAATCAAGAAGACTTCCCTAAGATGGTTTGAAACAAACTGCCTCACTACACTACATTTTACGCCCTCAATTGAAAGGAAAACACTCTTGGAGGTAGCATCACTCAAGGTTCTTGACATGTTTGAAATAATAATTGTCTTGTGAATAATGAGAGTGCTTCAACTTGATTTATAGAATTAAGGGGTAAGTTGGTAGAGTTCACTCAAGAGTAATTAATAATGTGAGGAAACTCAAGTTTCCTCAAATTGAATAAAATCAATAGTGATGTGATTTTTTAAAACAAAATGAGATGTGGCATTGGTGAAATCATTTGTATTTAAAACATCCACACAAATATGATCCTTAGTTGGCATGTCATTAATTACCAAACTAAGAAATTATAGGTTGTTCACATGAGCTGGAGGACACAAGGCTTATTTGTAAAGATTGGTGATTCATTCCCTTGTTGTAATAAATAAGATGTGATGTAATCATTGTTCGAATGTGATGTTTTTTGTTGTCATTAATGGTTATCATTGATGTCAACATATCTTTGTTGATTAATTCTGATGCTTTAGTGATCCAGATTGATGAGCTCCAGATATTGTGTTTTGATTATCTATCTATGGTTGTGCTTATCCTGGTCCCATTCATCTTGCAACATAATGAGACACATTATTTTGGGGCTAGACCAATCTAGAAATTGGTTAGTGTGCCCCAGAACATTATTTGCATTCTAACATTTTTATTCTATTACCAGATACCATTATAACATGTTGACTTGAGTGAGGAGGTTTTGTGTGGTCCACATTTCATTCCTCTTCACCACATTTCTAGCCAACCTACGAGATTGTGATGGAATGGAATGGTATAAGTAAGAGTTTATTTTGTTCGATGGAAGCAAGCATGATGAATGCAAATCTGAAAATCCAAACATTGTGAAGTGTGTGAAAGTATATGACCGGAGGTAGCAAACAGTGAGATTCTATACACAGTCATTGTTGGTGACAATTATTTCAGCGGTAGATTTCCTTTCATCATTCTTTTGGCAATGAGTCATTTTCTGTTAGCAGTGAGCCTTTTTCTTTTGGCAGTGAGCCTTTCTCTTTTGGTAGTGAGCCTTTATATCTTTGGCTATAATAGTTGGGTAGTGAGCCCAACCGAAAGTGAGCCTTACCTATAGTGAGCAACTTGGTAGTGAGCCTTTATAAAAATCATCTTAATTGACTAGTGTCACCTTAACCGGTGCTTTATAATTGATAATTATTATTCTCTATGGTTTTTCCCTTCTTGGGTTTCCACATAAATTCTAGTGCTCATTGTGAATGGTGTTGTTTTGTGCTTTCATGTTCATTAATATTTGATTGGTTTAAGTTTGTTCCAGATTAATTAAATTCAAGAAAATTATTTTATAATAATTGATTCACCCCCCTCTTAGTTATCTAGACTATTCAACAATTGGTATTATAGCTTTGGTTCCTTGAAGAAGAGCTTAACCACTTGGGTTAGATCCAATGGCTCAAATAACTGACAATTCCTTTATTTGATGGATCTGACTATAGTTTCTAGAAAGTACATATGAGAGGTTACCTAATCTCTCTAGGCTACAAGAATTGGAAAGCTAATGAGACAAAATATTTTGAACCATCAAAAGGTGTTTCTACTACAGATGAGATTTCAGCCTATGAAGAGAATGAAAAAGCAAGGTATGCAATCTTTAGTGGTTTGTCTAAGACTAAGTTAACAAAAGTCATTTCATTGGGCACTGCTTATGAAGTTTGGGAAAATTTGAAAGAATTCTATAAAGGAAATTTATAGAGTCAAATTATCAAAGAAGTTGATAGCTAAGCACATATATGAAAACTTGAGAATGGAAGGTGAGGATATAGCAAGCTACTTTCAGAGAGTTGATAATGCGGTAAACGAAGTCAAAAATCAAGGAGGGACTCTGATAGATGAAGATGTGATGAAGAAGATTTTGATGACCTTATCGGAGAGTTACAATGAAAAGATCTTAGTTATTGAGGAAGTTTATGATCTGAACAAATTCACTAGAGAGAAACAATTTGGCACCTTGACCACATTTGAGATGAGGAAATTTGGAAAAGAAAAGAAGAAAAGTGAAACAACCTTCAAAGCCACAAAGATAGAAGAAGATCCAAATGATGAAAGTTTAGATGAGTTGGAAGCAAACTTCACAAGAAAACTAAAGAAAGGTACTGACAAGCACAAAGGTATGTTACTTATTAAATGTTTCAGATGTCAAAAGATTGGTCATTTAGAAACTAAGTGTTTGAAAAAGGGAACAAGGAAAAAGTTTTAAAAGATCAATAAGAAGGCCTATTATGTCAATGCGAATGCTAGAATTTCAGATGATGAATTAGATCATGAGGATTGTTTGTTTCTGGTGGAAAAGGATGAACCTAGATTTGATATCTCTAATATTTGTCTGAAATCTAATGATAGCACTAAAGCTACATTATTTGTTAAAAGAAACAAAGATGAATGGTTGATTGATAGTGGATGTTTGAATCATATGACTGGTGATAAAAGTAAGTTTGTAAAGCTTGAGAAATATGATGGAGGTTCTGTTAGATTTGGAGATGATAAAACATCACAAATTGTTGGAATTGGTTCTATTACATCTGATGGAAAGCATATAACACTGACAATGTTTACTATGTGAAGGTTTCATATCATAATCTTCTTAGTGTTGGACAAATGTGCAAAAATGGCTATAATGTGGTGTTTCAGGATGATGGTTGTGATATTCGGGAAAGATCTAGAACTGTTATTGCAGCTTGAAAAAGAACAAGTGGGAATATGTATCAACTAGAAGGAGATACAAAGAGATGCTTATTCTCCTAGTCCAATGACAGTTGGCTCTGGCACCGAAGGATGTGTCACATCAACTTCAACAATTTGGTAAGGATAAGTTCAACAAGAGCAGTCAAAGATTTTCTAAGACTAACCAAACCAGACAACACTATCTACAAAGGATTTCAAGAAGGAGAGAAGACCAAAGAAATTTTTTGAAGAAAAGAAGAATCATCTACCAGTTTGTTGGACCTTGTACACACTGACCTATGTGGTCCAACCAAAACAAGAAGCCTATAAGGTGAGAGGTATTTCATGCTCTTAATAGATGATTATTCCAAACTAACCTGGGTTGCATTTTTAAGAGAAAAATTAGAAGCTTTAGAAAAATTCAATATTTTCAAGGCAAGAGTTGAAAATGAAGTTGATAGAATAATCAAGTGTTTAAGATTTGATAGAGGAGGAGAGTTTACTTTTGATGAATTCAACAAATTCTATGAAAAGAATGGCATTAAAAGACAACTATCTTCCCTTAGAACACCTCAGCAGAATGGTGTAGTAGAAAGAATGAACTAGATAGTTCGGGAAGCAGCTAGAACAATGATCAAGGAAGTAGGTTTAAACCACAGATCTACTAGAGAGAAGCAATACACATAGTACTAATATACACTCTTAATAGAGTATTGTTCCGAAGGAAATATGGAACAACATCATATGAGCTATGGCATGGAAGAGCTCCCATAGTAAAGTACTTCAAAAAATTTGGAAGAAAATGCTACATCCAGAGAGATGAAGAAAATCTTGGAAAGTTCGACAACAAAGCTAATGAAGGAATATTTCTGGGTTATTCTACAAGAAGCAAAGTGTACTAGTGTTACAACAAGAGACTGAACAAGATTGTTGAAAGTGCGAATGTCAAAGTAGATGAAGATGTTCAAAGAAATACTGAAAGGCATATTGAATATGAATTAGATGACTTGGATGACAAAAGAGAAAAAGATAAGAGAGAAGAAGAAGAAGAAGTGACAAAGGAGGCTCTAGAAACTATAAAATAAAACTCCAAGGTATGTACAGAAAAACAATTTAGAAAACTAGATCATTGGAGATAAAAATAAGGGAATCACCACAAGAAGTAAAGTAGCTAAAGAGCAAGTATTATTGTGTCTACTCTCAGAAACTGAGCCAAAGACTATGGAAGAAGCATACAATGATTAGAATTGGGTGAAGAAAATGAAGGAAGAGCTTGATCAAATAGAGAAAAATCAGACTTGGGAACTTGTGCCCAAACTAACAGACAAAATGTAATTGGAACAAAGTGGGTATTCCAAGAAAAATCTGGAAAAAAATGGAAAGGTAGTGAGAAACAAGGAAAGATTGGTTTGCAAAGGTTACACTCAAATAAAAGGTATTGATTTTGAAGAAACATATGCACCTATTTCCCAGATGGAATCGATCTAAATATTTTGGGCCTTTGTAGCTTTTAAGGATTCCAAAGTCTATCAAATGGATGTAAAGTCTACATTCTTGAATGGAGAACTGAAGGAAGAAGTCTACATTGAGTAATCAGAGGGATTTAATTTTGGAAGTGACCTGGATGTTATTTGCAAGTTGAAGAAAGATTTATATGGTTTGAAGTAGGCACCTAGAGCTTGGTATGGTAGATTATAAAAGTACTTGATTGCACAAGGATTTCAAAAGGGATTTGCTGACAATAATTTATACTACATAACTCACTAAGATCAAATGTTGATTGTTGTGGTTTATGTTGATGACATAATCTTTAAAGAAAATGATTATATGTGTAGAAAATTTGCAAATGAAATGTAGAAGGAATTTGAAATGTCTATGATTGGTGATTCAAATTTCTTCCTCAGACAAGAAGTAAATTAGACCAGCAAAGGAATTTTCATTTCTGAGTCCAAGTATACCAAAGAATTATTGAACAAATTTGGATTGGAGAATTCTAAACCAATTTGTACACCTATTGTTACCGAATGCAAAATGACAAAAGAAGATGATTCACCTAAAGTTGATGCAAGTATGTACAGATCAATGATTGGATGATTGTTATATTTGACTACAACTAGACTAGACATTATGTATGTTTGTTTAGCAGCTAGATTTCAGTGAGAACCAAAGGAATCACATGTTGTAGTAAAAAGGATCTTTAGATATTTGAAGGGTACAGAATACATGGGGTTATGGTATCCAAAGGACTCATATTTCACTTTGACAACTTACACTGAAGTTGATTGGGCCAGATGTGTTGATAATAGGTAAAGTACAAGTGGTGGAGCTTATTTTCTTGGCTCCTGGTTGGTTGCTTGGTTAAGTAATAAACACTTGATTCTATATCTTTATCTATTGTTGAAGTTGAATGCATTGCAACATCCTCATGTTGCACTTAGACACTGTGGACGAAACAAATGCTAAAGGACATTGGCATATCATTTGATGAACTGATCTCAATTATGTGTGATAATACCAATGCAATAAACACTTCCAAGAATCAGGTACAACACTCCAGAATGCAACATATATCCATTAGATATCATTTCTTGAGGGAGAAGGTATTGGACAATGAGGTCATACTTTAATATGTACCTATAAAAGAGTAGATTATAGATATTTTTACAAAATTGTTGAGCAAAGATACCTTTGAGTATCTTCGACAGAAGTTACGGGTTCTTCCCCTTCCTAATCTATAATAATGTGCACCAAGGTGTGCATTGGTCTAAAATTTTACATGTTCACCCTTATTCGGATCATTGTTGAGAGGCTTCCTCATAGGGGGAGCGGAGTAAGTTTTTTAGGGGGAATTTTTTCCCTTTGTCCTTAATGTCAAAGGGCAAGAAGAAAAGAAGACAAGAAGATGTTGATATTTCAGTTGTTAGGTTTGTTGTTGATGGATGTTTCCATCAATGACAAAGGGGGAGATTGTTGGAATGTGATGCCATTTATTGTCATTAATGGTTGTCACTGATGTCAACATATCTTATTTGATTAATTTTGATGCTTTAGTGATCTAGATTGATGAGCTCTAGATGTTGCGCTATGATGGTCTATCTTTGGTCATGCTTATCTTGATCCCATTCTCTTGCAACATAATGAGACACATTCTTTTGGGTATGGATTGATCTGGAAATTGGTTAGTGTACCCTAAAATATTATTTGCATTGTAACATGTTTATTCTATTTCTGAATATCATTGTAATGTGTGGACTTGAGCAAGGAGGTTCTATGTGGTCCACGTTTCATTCCTCTTCACCATGGGAATGATTTTGTGGCTACCTAATTCAAATTGTATTTGTACAACTTAGAAGACTATGAAGACATTATGTTTGGCCGACCTTAGAGATTGTGACGATATTGAATGGTATAAGTAAGATTTGGTTTTGTTCGATGGAAGCAAGTGTGATGAATGTGAATCTAAAAATCTAAAATTTGTGAAGTGTGAAAAAGTATATGACCAGAGGTAGAAAATAGTGAGATTCTATCTAGAGTCATTGTTGCTGATAGTTATTTCAGCAGTGGATTTCCTTTCATCATTCTTCTGGCAGTGAGTTGTTTTCTATTGGCAGTAAGCCTTTTTCTATTGGTAGTGATCCTTTCTCTTTTGGTAGTAAGCCTTTATATCTTTGGTTGTAATAGTCGGGTAGTGATCCCAACTAGTAGTAAGCCTTACCTATAGTGAGCAACTTGGTAGTGATCCTTTGTAAAAATCACCTTAATTGGTGTCACCTTAATTGGTGTCACCTTAATTGGTGCTTTATAATTGAGAATTATTATTCTCTATGGTTTTTCCCTTCTTAGGTTTCCACATAAATTATGGTGTTCATTGTGCATTGTGTTGTTTTTTTCTTTCATGTTCATTAATATCTGATTGGTTTAAGTTTGTTCTAGATTAATTAAATTCAAGAAAAATGTTTTATAATAATTCATTCACCCCCCTCTCAATTATCCAGATTGTTCAACAATCATAACCATTCTCAAAATAGCCATAAATTCTTATATTTCTTCATCAGATAGAGATCAACTGATCTCCCTCAAAACACTCATTCAGTGAATTGGCAGTTACAATTCTCCCAAGATTCAATTTTCAAGAAGTGGTTGATTGCTAAAATGTACAAACTATAAATATATTTTTGAAAGAAATTTGAAGGGTTCAAATTTTGATCTCCCTTTCACTTTTATGCATGTGTGAGAATCGATTGGAGTGAAGGATCAATTTTGCAGTTTTAATTATTTTTTGAAGATGTTTGTTCGCTTTAAGCAATAGATTTGAATGCAATGCTTAACATTTGTGAGTTATTTTTTAAGCTATGATAAGTGTTATCATATTTCTTCTCTTTGTGGATGCAATATTTATTGGTTTTTCATTCATATTTCTTTGGTTGATGTTAAAATTGCATTGTGTCGAGTCAATTACCTACTGCTAGTAATCCAATATTTGAGTTTTGATATTTGTAGCATCTATATCTTTTTAGTATCATTTAAGTTTTAAATTCAAATTTTATCACATTTTCTCCATGGTTATGGGCAAGTGTTAGTCTTCCTTTCCCACTTTCTAGTTAAAAGTGCACCCATTATCTTTAAAATTCAAAAATCTAAAAGTTATCTTACGAGGGAGATATACCTCCATCAAAATTTAGAGGAAGATCACCATTGAAATGGTAATCTCTCTAACTTTTTTTTATCTATTAGTCTTCCTCCTAGGAATTATAGAGTCAAAATATATTAATCTTTGAAAAGACAAATCTATCAACCAATAAATTCCAAAGCTATTTTTTGGAATTACAGTAAGCCAAGACACTTCCATAAGGAGTGCAAAGAAGAAAATAAGAAGAAGATATTTTATTTTAACTTTGATTCTAAGAATGAAGAAGGTTATGTGTTCATTATAGCTTTGGCCACTTGTGTATGCAATGATACATGGTTAATTAACTCACACGTATCATTTTGTATGACCTATAGTAGAGATTAGTTTTTAACATGAACATGTGAGCACATAGATGAAGGCCATTAGTTGAGCATGAGTGAAGGAAAGAACAAAATCAAAAACAACTCGTAAAACATAAAGAAAAGAGTGCCTAACTCAATGGAAGAACACACACAAAAAATCACATGAACATCTAAAGAAAATGAGAAAAGTGGTAATTGAAATACATCAATCAACCATACAACCCTACCTAGTATGCACACAAATTTTTTCCACTAATATGAGTGATTTTGACAAGAGAATCAGATGGTGGGAATTGAGGATTGTAGATTTTTCCTAAATCTTAAGATATATTATAAAGATTAACCTTGATTTCTAATAGGAATGAATCCATGAGAAGAAGTGAATAAGATGTCGGGATCAGAGTTGACATGAAAGTCATGCCTAGAATGAAAACCCCAAAATTTATAAGAAATAATGAAAAATAAAGGAAGAAAACATGTAAGACACTAAGGGAGGAAAATAAAAGAAAGAGATGCCAAAATAAGTAAATAGATGGGGGGCCATTTGACAAGCCAAGAATGGGGTGTAAGTTCAAGGAACAAAAATAGTCCTTAGAGAAGATCCATGAAGGTGATATTGGTTTATTGGAGTTTAGATTAGGATGAATTAGATTTTAGAGGTTTAGAAGATGAAGGAATGGAATAAGAGACGAAGGATATAATGAACTTATGTTAGAGAGGGATTTAGGATATGGATCGGTAAAGAAGGTTTTGGATTAAAGATCATGTTCCCTTGTCAAAGGTAGAGTAAGGTTGACCAATGTATGTGTTTAAAAGTGGCATAATATCTTGTTGTATTTGTTTCTTATTTTTTATGGTTTGATGGGTAGGTGATTGGATGTTGTAAAAAGATTTCTTAAGGAAATGACATATGTGGATTGAGGAGGGAATCTATATTGGTCTAGAAGACTCATTATCATCGTAGGGATTATATTATTCTTGATCGAATAAGATATCATCATCATCATCATCAAAGAATGATTTTTAGAGTGATGAGGGAACTCATCAAAATAGAATATATTTATGATGTTTGGGATTGGACTTTATATGTAGATGGTTGTATGAGATTAGATTGGAGAAAATAAAGATTGGTTTGAGTTTGATTTTGGGTGGAGAATCAAGGATCAAGACCTTATTATGAGTTTGTTTAATTGGTTTTCTACTCTTAGGATAAGAAAATTTCCTAATAAAGTTTTATTTTGATTTTATTTTATATTTCTAAGTTAAATTTGGCTAAGGTCTTAAGAAAGCTTGATTAAGATTATATAGTTGATCTTATGGTCTTAATATTTGATTTAATTTTAATTAGATAGGTGTATGTAATGGTTTGATTTAATATTTTATGAGGGGATTGATGTTTGAGTAATATTACGAAGGATTTTATATTTTTCTTTATTTGGATTTGATTACCTTGGGTATTGGGTTATTTTTGCAAGGATTTGTAGTTATGATTAAATGATGGTTTTTAGGATGATTGATTGAGGAGGATGAAAGTTAATAAATTTCTCAAATGAAGGATTTCAAACTTTGGGTTTTCTTTGATTTGCAAGAGGATATTTGATTTAGTGATGACTACTAATGATTATCTTTCATTTTCATACACATATTATTGGTTTCTTTAATTTTATGGACTTGGTACATTTAATATATTATTAAATACCTATAAATACTTTAATAATGGATATATAACATGTTTTGTTACCTATTATTTTAATGGTTGAATATTCTTGAACATTTTCATGATTCCTATGTCTATGCACATATATCTATGTCTTGTGATTAAAGTGGCTATATATCCAATGATTGAGAAGTCTATATCTCTCTAGAGATAGCCATAAGGGAGAGGTGACTAGATCAAGAGTGGATTATAGATCTTTGGGGTGGGTCATAGAGCTCTAGAGTGGGTCTCAAAGCTTTAAAGTATCATTTTGACTCATAAGATATTCACTCCTCTTATAGGTCAGAGATATCTCAACTAATTTTGTGCCCAAATTTATTCTTGGTATATATCATAGAGAAAGATAACCCTACATGACTTGAACTATCAAGCTAGTCTTCAAAAAAATTATAACTAACTTCAATTCTTTTTTTGCATAGTGTTCAATTTGATGTTGAGACATATGAATAAATAAAGTTATTATTCAAGGGAACTTCCCCTAAAATAGGTCATTCCCATATGAGATCATGCCTCTAATAAGGGACATATCCTAGTGAGATAGCTAGCATATCTTGTTGAATAAAAATACTAATAGTCTTAAGAATAAAATGAAGGAAAAAGGTTAGTCTAATTTAGTTTCTAGTTCAATCTAGTTTAGTTTCTAGATAAATTTAGTGTAGTTAAGAAATAAGCCTCAAAAATATAATAAGAATCAATTATAAAAAAAGAAAAGTTCTATGTTTTAATGGAAAATTTTCATTCTTCTTTTTTAGTATGACCACATGTGGGATGATTGAATGAAAACAAGAAATAAATTCTTATAATTTCATCTTAACTTTCCTTCCAAAAGGGGGAGTTTGGATCACTTCACTAGAAGGAGGTGATTTGTTTTACTCTTTTTGCTTGTTTATTTTCTTTATTATATGTTGTTTTACTATGCTATAATTAGAATAGTCTTTTTCACCATTCATCATTATTATCCTATAGGTATTATTAATAACATCATAAAAATACTAAAAACAAGTAGAAACATTTACCTTTCAAGAATTCACTTTCCACACTTGTATTTTGTTCAACATTTATTTTAGCACTTGTGTATTTTCTTGTTTCTAGTGTATTTGATCATTTGCATTTATTTTTTATTTAGTATTTATTTTCATACATGTGTTGAATGGACAATAGCATATATTTTTTGTTTTCATAAAGAATATTTATGTTTTCAAGAAAATAAATGTGTAATATTTTAGCTAGAATAATTTACATTATTATTATCAAAATTTAGGAATAGGATCACCATCTTGAGACCAAAAGAACTTATGAAATACAGCTTTAGAAACCACCCTAGATTGATCAAATTCAATTCTTGGAAACAATAAAATTTAAAAAATCTATATTTTTGGTGTCATTGTCAGGGAAGTAACTATAAAGTTAAGGTGTTGGTAGATTTTCAGCCAAAGTACTGGGATACTTATAGTTTAAGAGTAGGCCTAGAGAATATTTAGACCACTTTATAAAGAAACCCCCAATCAGTATAATAGATGAACTACACTCCAAATTCATCTAAGGGGAGTCACCAAATAATTTAAAAATTTAGGAATCTTACACAACCCCAATACCTTACATTACCATGGTATAAAATATTATGAGTGAGGATGGACCAGACAATAAGACTTTCTCATATCCAATTTCTTTGACTCCTAAAAGAAATAAGCCTCCTATGAAAAATCTCTCCCTCGGTATTACCAACATTCAGAGTAAGGGTTTTAGAAGATATAGATCAATTTCTATTTCAATTCAAAATCCTATGTCAAACCTATGATTATGAGATTAATAATAAAAAATTAAAAAAATTCCCTCCACCTTGAAGTAATCATTCTTATTCTAGCTTATAAAATTAACTATTCATTCCATGTATATATGAGAGGAAATAGATACTATTGTAGACCGTAAAATTCATAATTTACATTTGACCAATTCATCTTGATTATCTCCATTTATAAATCATATATTAATTAAATAATGTTCTCTTTATTGAATTAATATTCCCTTAGCAATCCTATTATCCCATTCTTCACCTAAAAATAATTATCCCATTTCCTCTAAGGTGTTATCCTTGGTAAATAATTATTTCCCTAGTACAATTTTCCCCCTTCCCAAAAAACTTAAATAAATATTTTTATTTATTTAATAGTACTTTTTAGGAATTCTCAATGATCCACCTCTAATCCCTCATTATCCCCTAATTTCCTCCTAATCAATTGTACATGGGTTAATGAATGATTAAAATTGGATTGGACCATCCCAAATCCCCATAAAATCCACTTTTCCTACCAAATACCCACAAGTGGCAATCCAAAGCGTGGCTAAATCTTGTATTTACAAAGTTTTAATTTACCCATGTACCTTAGAAGCATGAGAAGCATTCCCTTTTTCATAAAAGGGAATTTTAAATTCATCTTTTGTACCCTAAAGAATGGGCAGTGATAAAAGAAACCTTTGTGGAGATTCTTCCATGGTACTTGGAGGTACTCAATCATATCCCATCCATCCACTAAATTACATGCAAAATACCATCCATTAATCCTCCTTCAATCTCAGAGCCACCATCCTTATACAATATCCTCTTGCCACTTGTCATCTTCTCCTTGCTTGAGAGATCTCAAGCATTATTAGCATTTGATCTCTCAAGTATATCATATCCTTCCATCTCTCCAACTAAATATCTATAAATTCACCCTCAACACAAGCCATTTTAACAAAATCCTTGAATATAATTCTTTGTTGCTGAATTATGAGCACACACACAATCAACATCATTGAGAAAAACCACTAAAGTGTAACTAAGAAGTCTTAGCATAGTTTATTTCATGATATATTATGCTTTTTTTGGATTCTCTAATGCTTTATTTGATTGTTTACATGATGCTATGATTTTTCAATTTAACATGTTTGGATTATTTACTTGAATCATGATTTCATTGCACACAACTATCTTTCTTGACATTAATATTATGTGGATCACATCTTGTTTTTCTATAGAAGGCATGGAAATAGAATGGATGATGAACTTAGTAAAACCATTTTCCTGAGAGGGATAGATGAATATGATAGAGAAGCATTAAACCTTATGGGGTGAGGAGATATCAAATGATTTATTAGAAATTACTCTTTTACTTGAGCCAACAAAATGACACTAAAAAAGTGGAATTGACAATAAGGATGTCACTAAAGTAATAAAATAACTATCCAACATAGAAAAATGATATCTTACTCCCATTTAACAGGTCACTTTGGATGTGACACAAGGTAGTAAGAAAACTACTAAACCATTAGCTATCGAATGCTCACAATGTAGACTGAAACATCCACTCAGAGAAAGCCCCTTGAATCAAACTAAGTTATGTGGAATTTTTTAAAATACTCATCCTAAAAATGAATGTAGTTGGTCTCCCAAGTTTAAAAATTAAATAAAAATATACCAAAGGTTTAGGAAAAAGTAATCTTCATTGTGAAAAATAACTAAATTTTTGTTTTAACCAATAGATCCTAGATAGTTCAAACCTTTAATCCCCTTGAATTTGGGACAAGGATTATAGTCTGGAGCTTTGCGAGGTCCAAATCAATAAATTCCACCTCAATGGGGTCACATGGCCCCAGGTTGAGTGGGTAAATTATCATGAACTAATCCTCAATGATAGAACCCAAACCAATACCAATAACCATGAGTACCCCAATAAAATTAGGGACAAAGAAATTATGAAAATCAAACAAAATCTCTAATCTAGACCTTCTCAATAGTCACCTTAGATTCCTAGTCAACAAATAAATTATTTATAATTACCTACCCAACCTATACCCAATCCTAAGAAAAATCATCCACAATAAACAATTTATAATTATAATTATAATATTACACCATTGATTTTATTAGAGGTTAATGATATTTAGTTACACTTCAAAAAAAATCCAACAAAACCTCCTTCCATAGATTTACCAAGGAAAGGAAAAAAATTAATTGATATAATAAAGTAGTTCAATCTCTAGATCTAATTTACATAATCAAAACTATAACACTATAAAAATATAGTTCAATAAAAATCCCATTTCTTGAGCAATTGTGGCAATCTATTGTTTCTTTAGAGGACTACAAAAAGATTTGCAAGAATCTCAATTGATTGGGGATATCTATAAAATAAACATCGAAGTGCCTCTACTATATACCATCAAAGATATTCTCAAAATAAATTAAACACTAAAGATTTTATGCTTAAAAAACCCTACAAGGAAGAAAAAGTTACCAAACACTACTCACATGGGAAAAAATATTTTTGATGTCTTGTTAGGAAAATTGATTTAGAAAGGTATGGAGACCCAAGTAGTCCTATCATTTTATTTCATATAAAATGGATGCTAATTTAAAATGTATTTATTAAACTATGGGCTTAGAGTAATGTCATGATTATAGATGCACTATCTATGCTAATATACATCTTCCATCCATAGTTTTATTACTAACTAATCAATCAATAACTCAACCTGAAGGAGTACTTGAGGATATTATTGTTAGAATAGATAATTTAAATTATCCTATATATTTCCTTATACTACAAGCTTAAAAAAATATTATGATATGCAATTATATTGGGTTGATCTTGGTTAGCTACAACAAACCTTATTTATTTTCAATCAAGAAACAAGACTATTTTTAATGGGACTAAATTGAAAGAACTCTCTATCTACCTACTTTCCAAATCCTCCATACAATTTGACAGAAAAATGTAGATAGATTATGTTATAAATTCATATGAAAAAGATGCATTCACATTGACCATGGTCATATTAGAAAATAATTTATAAGAATACCATGTGTAGGAAGGCAAAGATGAATTCCATTTTTTGAATGAAATACAATATAAAGTCTATAGATGTCTCCAAAGATTCCCAAGTGACTCTGTAAAACAATTTAATTATCCTTTTTCCAAGTAAATTTCACCACCACTAGGTTACCATCATGTAAGCACCCCACATCATCTTCTTCCTCATTTTTATCCCTTAAAAATATTGATTGATCCTTATAAGGAAATTCATTTGATTTATTTGAGGAAAATAAAAAGTTATAATTAGCTAAAAAGGAAAATTTCCATTAACAATTGGTTGATAGATGAAAATGAAGCACAATTAGTAAAGATATTGTAAAACAACACACAATATTTCACTTGGGAGTACAGAGATATGAAATAAATTCATCCATTTGCACAAAACATATTTATACAAAAAATGTATGACCTATGATGCAACCTCAAAGAAAAATCAACCCTTCCCTAAGTGATGTAGAGTAGGGAGGCTCTCAACTATCCAACACAAATACAACAGGTCTCAACAACTCATCAACCTTCAAACCCCTAATTAGGTTAATACTTTTCACAACTTCACAAATCTGCCTTGTAGGTCTGTAGACCCATTCTCATGGACTTATCTCATAAATTCAACCACAAACCCTCTAACCACTTATGTTTTCAGGCACCCATTAACCCCCTTACAAAACATATCACAAAATCTTTATAGGTCACTTTAGACCAATACCTTCAAAACAAGGCTTTTACACTGTCCTACTTGGCCAATTAGGCCTATTTTACAAAGCAACCCCTCTCAAAACTCACTAGCAACCCAAAAATCTTGTGAATAGTCAATAACCAATCTCCACACAAGCAAAATTCATCACTCCCTGACAAAGAAACACTCTCCAACACCCTTAACCTTAAAACCCTATTTTCAAGCCTTTCTAAGGAGGGTTTACTGAAAAAATATGCCCCAAGCTTCCACATGGCCAACCAAGGCCTCAAAAACTCTTAGAAATGTCTTCATAAGCTTAAAATTTCATCAAATTCTGTTTCCCCCAAGGATTTCTACCTTTTCCACCTTTTAGCCTCTCAATTGCACCAAAAACAATAAAAAATGCCAACTAGGGCATCACCTAAAAACCATCCACATGCCTCCCCTACTCCAGAAACATCATGGACTCCTAAAAAAAACCTAATGGGGCCATTCCACCAAGTTATAGATATTTACAGTGGGTGGAATTTGGCTTAAATCAACATTTTACACTCTCAAACCCTTGTTCTTGGGGTTACTCAGGCAACTACAGAAAAATTGCAATTAAATCTATATTACTTAATGAATTAAAGCATCAAAAAGTCCAATATACTCTTGATTCATATTTGCAACCTATTCAAAACACCTTCAATCAAGTTCTCACAGTATGTGTCCGTACAAGGCCTTGCAATAGTGAATTTACAGAAATTTCTAAGACAAAATGCAGAATTTTAAGAGTTTTCTTTATTGTTTATCAATCAAACTTCAACAACCCACTTACATCAAGTTTACAATCATTTATATACCTTTTCCCACAAAAAACTAACTTTCAAATTGGCTAACAAACTTATGAATTCCCAATGACCGTTGGAATTCCATAATTTGCATTTTTGCACCTTTTGCTTGACAACTTTTTACATTATTTTGCAATTTTAGCAATATTTGTTGAAATGGCCCCTAAACAAACAAAAATGACTCAAAATACCTTATAAATGGTCTTAAATGACCTTATTTAATGTTTTCAAGACTTAAAACATGACAAAACACTCTAAACTAAACATTAGACCATATTGAACCAAACTTGCTCAATTGGCGCCCCTGTACCATGCACTCGACCAAAAGAAATTCCCAAGTCCACTTGAGGACTGTATGCCAACAAACCATGCTGCCTCTAATCATGACATGTTCTCCAACCTGCATATCCACCTAGTGACTCTCTCCAATGAGTCCAATACTAGAAACTTGCACTATCATTGGTTTTCAATTGATTCTCCATTAAATGGATGTTGCATCAACTTCCTTTCACTTTGTGATGATGCCAACCCTGCCTTCATACCTGCAGAAATGTCTTTTCCATTCTTATCTTGGACTATCATCCTTCCAACCCTTGTAGCATACTCAAACTTTCTCCATTGTCCCTGCCTCTCACCTTGTTTCATTCCATCTTTCACTCTCATTATTGTCCTCAAATCTTCTACCCTCAAGACCTATGTCTTGTCAGACTTGTCAACCTCTATTTTTTTAGAACATGACTACCCTTTCACCTCTTTTGTTGCCAATGGAAATATGACTGTCCCTACCAAAATTCCACCATACTTCTCATGCTTTTCCACAAGAAATTTACCTTTGTTCTTCTCTATTTCATACCTTGACACCAAACCATCATCTTTTCTTCTATCACTATTTCATCTTTCAAAGTCACTGTCCTATCATCTACAATCTCTGCAATGGCTACACACACTTTGTTTCTCTCTTCCTCAAACCTTATATGCTCCTTCTTGTCAAACATGATAATCTTTGTTTCCTTACTCTTTCCTTCATCACTCTCCTGTAATGATGTTATTATAAAATTCTTCCCATCCTTTCTAATGGTGTAAGTGTTCTCCCTACCATCATAAAGTGATTTCCTATCAAATTTCCATGGCCTTCCAAGCAATAGATGGCAACAATCCATTGGTAAAGTGTCACAAAGTACCTTATCCCTATATTCACCAATCTAAAACTCAAAAAGTGCTTGTTCATTTACCAAATTTGATTGATCACTATTCACCCAAGATACTCTATATGGTTCTTAATGAGGAATTCTTTATAGTTTTAGTTTATCTACCATCTCTTTGGACACCATATTATTAGTAGAACCAAAATCTATAACTACCTTGCATACTTTACCTTTACATTTGCATGTGGTCTTGAATAAGCTCCTTCTTTGTGTCATCTCCTTCTCCTTGGATGCCTTCAAAAGTTTTTTTCTCAACATCAATGATTCTACTACCTCTGGAGCAGCAACATAACTTGGAGAATTGACACTTTCACCTTCATCTTCTGCACAAATCGCACTCTCTTTTCACCTCTTCTTTCAACACCACTTGATGTAGATCCTTGTCTTTCAAGACACTTATATGTTGGATTCCCAAACTCTTGACAATTGTAGCACCTACCTACAAATGTATTTGAACTCCTACCTCCACCAAATCTTCCTCAAGTTCCTCTAAAACCACCTCTACAATCTACAACTTGTTTTTTTCCTTTGTATGCTTCTTCTTGGATCTCACTTGTTTGTCTTGAAGTAGAGAAAGATCATCTTCCCCTAGACGTGCTACCTCTACCTCTATTTGTTTTATCTTGCCTTCTTTTCATCTTTTCTTCCACTCTTATTTCCATTTGATGACACTCTTCAACAGGCCTAGGATTTTCCAAAACTAACTCATCCTGAATATTAAATCTCAATCCCCCAAGATACCTAGCAACCTTTTCAACTTCATTCTCATTATTCTCTGATCTTATATTCAACTTATAAAATTCTTTAGTATATGTTTTCACATCCATTTCTTTTTGTCCTAAACCTTCTAATTTCTTAAAAAATTGAATTTCAGTCTTTGGGAAAGAACTTACTTTTCATTTTTGCTGCCATTTTGTCCCATGAAACAATCTTGGACTTACCTTTCTTTCTCCTCTTTGATTGCTCATAGTCCCACCACAAAAGTGCATGACCCTTCAGGTTGGTCTTTACAATTTTCACCCTCTGTTCTTCAGGAAGGTCTTCACATTCAAAATAGTTGTCCAAGGTTATAATCCAATATAATAACTCTTCATCATTCAAGTTCCCACCATATTTAGGAACTTCCATCTTCACCTTATGTTTATTACTCTTGACTGCCCTCAACAACTTTTCCATCCTTTGGTCTTCAAGATCCAGTTCTTCATCCACGTCTTCAAATTCTTCTTCCTCTTCTTCATCAGAATCACTTTCAACATCTTCATCAGATTCTCTTCCTTGTTGCTAGAGTTGAAAGTCTTTCCTCCAATTCTTTGACCTCCTTAGCATACTTATCATTCAATTCATTCATCTCCTTATCCATATTTTTCCCTTTTGGAGGCATTATGACTGTGTTGTCTTTTCCACTTTCCCTTTCTTCATTCTGCAACTTCTCACCCTCTAGAGATCTAATCCCTATGCTCTGATAACAATTGATGTAGAGAAGGGAGGCTCTCAACTATCCAACACAAATACAACACGTCTCAACAACTCATCAACCTTCAAACCCCTAATTAGGGTAATACTTTTCACAACTTCACAAATCTTCCTTGTAGGTCTATAGACCCATTATCTTGGACTTATCTCACAAAATCAACCATAAACCCTCTAGCCTCTTATGTTTTTAGGAACCCATTAACCCCCTTACAAAACATATCACAAAATCTTTATAGGTCACTTTGGACCAATAACTTCAAAACAGGGCTTTTACGCTCTCCTACTTAGCTAATTAGGCCTGTTTTACAAAGCAACCCCTCTCAAAACTCACTACCATCCCAAAAATATTGTGAATAGTCAGTAACCAATCTCCACACAAGCAAAATTCACCACTCCCTGACAGAGAAATGCTCTCCAACACCCTTAACCTTTAAACCCTCTTTTCAAGCCTTTCTAAGGAGGGTTTACTGAAAAACTATGCTCTAGGCTTCCACATGGCCAACCAAGGCCTCAAAAACTCTTATAAATGCCTTCACAAGCTTAAAATTTCATCAAATTTTGTTTCCCCCAAGTATTTCTACCTTTTCCACCTTTTAGCCTCTTAATTGCACCAAAAACACTCAAAAATGCCAACTAGGGCATCACCTAGAAACCATCCACATGCCTCCCCTACTCTAGAAACATCATGGAATCCTAAAACACACCTAATGGGGCCATTCCACTAAGTTACAAATATTTACAGTCGATCGAATGGCTTAAATCAACATTTTACACTCTCAAACCCTTGTTTTTGGGGTTACTCAAGCAACTATAGAAAAATTGCAATTAAATCTATATGACTTACTGAAATCAAGCCTCAAAAAGTGAAGTATGCTCTTGATTCAGATTTGCAACCAATTCAAAACACCTTGAATCAAGTTCTCATAGTACGAGTCCATACAAAGCCCTACAACAGTGAATTTATAGAAATTTCTAAGAAAAAATATAGAATTTTAAGAGTTTTCTTTATTGTTTATCAATCAAACTTCAACAACCCACTTACATCGAGTTTCCAATCATTTATAGACCTTTTCCCACCAAAAAATAACTTTCAAACCGACTAACAAACTTATGAATTCCCAATGACCGAACGTTGGAATTCCATAATTTGAATTTTTGCACCTTTTGCTTGACAACTTTTTACATTATTTTGCAATTTTAACAATATTTGATGAAATGACCCCTAAAGAAACAAAAATGACTAAAAATACCTTATAAATGGTTTGAAATGGCCTTATTTAATGTTTTCAAGACTTGAAACATGACAAAACACTCTAAACTAAACATTCGACCATATTGTTCAAACCAAACTTGCTCAATTAGTGCCCCTACACCACTAAGAGAAATAGTAAAAGAGAAAATAGAGAAAATATTGGAGGTTGGATTCATCTTTCCAATTTCCAAGAGGTAATGGGTCTCACCATTATTAATTGTACCTAAAATTAATGAGAAATATCATGGGCCTACATTGATTATAGGGAATTGAATAAAGCAAACAAAAATTATTATTTTCCTCTTTCCTTTATTGACTAGCTTTTGGATAACCTAGCTAGTAGTTGTTATTTCTCTTTATTAGGTCGTTTCAGTAGATATAAACATATCTAGGAAGCTTTGGAGAATTAAGAGGATTATGCAATGCCCCAACCACTTTCTAAGCATCTATCCTTTAATCTTTGTGGATCTAACTAAACCTACACTAAAGTCTACATGGATGATTTCGTAATCCATGAAAAACCAATTAAGGAATCCTTAAATAGTATGAATCAAGTACTTGAATGGTGTAAATAATATTAATTAATCAATGCTAAAAGAAGATAATTTAAATTGCAAGCAAGTAGCAATATTTTTATGAGCTAAATTGTAATGCTTATTCAAGAACTGAACCACAAGATTAAATGTGAACTATCAATACTAGAATTACTATAGGTTAATAGGTGAGAATTAAGGAATTTTTATTTTGTTGAATTATTCTAGAGATTTTTAGCATTAGTTGTACCTAGACCTATTTTTTTCTCTTTTCACAATTTTTTTTTGAAACTTTCTCTAGATTTTGTTTGGATGTAGTGAAGGCTACATTAATACACTATTATTTTTTTCTAGAACTTACACTTGGACATGCTTGTAGATTAAAGAGGTGCTAGATTCAATGGAATATTGATTGAAATACCTAAGGTTGAAGCATTGAATATCCACCTACCTATGCAAAATGTTGCCCAATATCCACCCACATTACTAACAACTGAATCATTTTATGTATTAGCAACCTTCCTCTTTGGAATCAATTATATTACATACTTTTCCATGTTATTTAGGATCACTTTACATTGATCCAGTATATTAATATTGTGCACACATATCTCTTGGAGAGATGAGATGGAACAAAGCCACCATTTGTCTCTAAGAAGCGAACAAAGGCATCATACACACTATATGAGGTAAACCTCGATACAAAAAACAAAATTAAATAACCTATTTTATTTTTCACATATTCCTATTGTAATCCTTGATATGATTGTTGGAAATATCTTTTCTATCAATTATTTTAGATATTACTAAATTTATTTATTTGAAACATGGAACATAATTTTTAAATATTATTTTTTACAGGTAAACTCAAGTACTTTGTAAAAACTTGAAAATATCCATTATCAAATGGTAGCTAGTGCTAGAAATAAAGACAATTCTTGAATATCTTAGTCTAATTGAATTTTTATTTTTTTGAACAAGATTAGTTAATGTTTAAATTATTTAGACATATGATACCAGATTATTAATTGAAACTATAGTATAAGTTTGATGTTTATAAAGAGTATTTATCATTAAATGGAAAGATTTGGGATTGGCCTAAAACAGTTTATTAATAGCCAATTTAAACATGGATAACATTAGCTAGTTGTTAAATGGTTTTTAACATATATTACTAGATCACATATTGAAACAATCATATAAATTTAATTTTTGTGAAACACTTTATTCAACAACAAAATTTGAACATTGAAATATACTCAAATGATGCAAATCAAATAATAAGACATCCCTAATTATATTCCTCTTGTATCTAATGAAATTAATTCTTTATGACTCATATTTTGAACAATACATCATAATATATTAATCTATGTACTGGAAAATGCATGTAAAATTAAAAATATACTATTGATTAATTTTATAATAAATTGCTATTGAATATTATATAAAATATAAATACTTATTTATGTACATCAAAACATTGAAAAATATTGACTAAATATTACATTGAATAATTCTTAAAAATATACTATTAACTATTTAATAATATCAATCACTAGCATTACATTGAATAGCATATGAGAATTGTCTTAGTAGTTGCAGATCAAGACTTTGTTTCATTTTATGTCTGAAATCACCGTCATGGACCCACTTATTTGAAATTTATAGAGAATTAAAACTATTAAATTCGGTGTGAACAAATGAAATTACATTGAAAAATATTGACTGAATAATTCTTACAAATATACTATTAACTATTTAATAATATCAATCACTAGCATTACATTGAATAGCATATAAGAATTGTCTTAGTAGTTGCAGATCAAGACTTTGTTTCATTTTATGTCTGAAATCACCGTCATGGACCCAGTTATTTGAAATTTATAGAGAATTAAAGCTATTAAATTCTGTGTGAACAAATGAGCTGCCATTGCTTGCAACTTACGTATTATCTGTCGTATCGAACCCGGTTGGTAAAAGATGCCTTCTGATCTATTTCATTCCAATCAAAAAACAGAATAAACATTTTTTGTAAATTATATGGCATCTACCTAGCTGTTAGAGACTTGACTTCGTAAAAGGTGGCCTGTAGTTATTATTAATTCTATAAATTCGAACAGCTTCATTCAGCTGTGAGTTTGTTTGAGATTTGGTTGCAATATATTTGCTATGGAATTCCAAAAGCGCAAAAGAGATGAGGAGCTATTTTTAGCAGAGGAGTGGCGGTTGGCGTGTGTGGAGGAAGTGAGCAGAAATATGGAAACAATTAGGTCAAACAAAATCCTTAACTGGTGTGATAGTGCACGCCTTTTGGATGGATGGGTAGATGGTCCCGGCTATCGATACAGGATTGGGACGGATTTCAGGCCCGGACTACGACATATGCTGCTGGTTAAAACACCGGTAATCAGAAACTTGGGTAAGTTGTTTAAATCTATAACTTTCCAGATTTTAAAATAAATTAGAGGCTATTATAAATGTTAAGATATTAGAAGCCTCTGGACATTTTTGGAGGTAATATAAAAGAGGCTTGGACAGTCTGTTGAGGTGAAAGTAAGATTGTGGTGTGAATTTATAAGTTGTAATTCTGATTTTTAGTATAGATTATTTTCACATAATGTTTTTTATTTTTATTTGTATAGATCTTATTTTTTTCTATGTTTTTATATTTGTGACAGTGCACATTAAAATCATTTGGTTGGAATAATGTTTTATATATAAATATTTTTTAAAATTTCTTTCATGGTATGAAAGTTAGATTTTCTTCTTGTTGAAGTGTTAGGGTGGTATTCAAGAGGATTGTTTGAATTATTTAGCTAGATTTCCCTCACTAGTAATTTCACTTGCATGATGGATTCTAACAATATTTGAAGTTTTGCCTATCTTTGTGGAAGTATTTTTTTTAAATTAGAAGTTTGTGGTAGAAAATGTTATTAGAGGAAAATCATCATTAAGAATTGTTAATGAGGAAAGTGTCTAAGCAGGTAAGATGGAAAAACAAAAGGTGTTGTGGATTAGCAAGCTTGGATAAGCAAAAGGAATTGTTGGTAAAGCTATGCCCAAATATAAATAAATGATTTGTCAGTTTAGATGATTCAATAAAATAATAGAAAAATTAGAGAAAGCCTATAAGGATGCTAATCTTGATAATGCAATTGATAGGGGAAAAAGTTGTTAAATCTAAAACTAGGTGATTTTGAAAGAAATATTGGTAACTTGAATGAATTTTTTTATTTGAATGTTTCAGCTAACTACTATGGTTGAAAGTAAGCTTCTTTTGGCCTTCAAAATTCTCTAAGTGTCTAGGAAAGGGGTTATTTAGATAAGTCACAAGGGGTGATTCAAATAAGTCACAATATCCCCAACATTTTTTTATCAATTTCGTAAAGTAATTTTAGATGAAGAGTCTCAACTCATTGAGGAGGGAAATATTAAGGAAGATTATTCATATGTTATAAGGGGGAAACACTCTCAACTTTTTAAAGAGAGATGCAAAGAAAAATAAGAATTTTCTTTTAAAATAAATAGGAAGAATGATGTAACAAAGAAAGATGTGAGAAAACTAATTATTTGCAGATATTGTGGAGGTGAAAATAATATAGAAATAAATCTATGAAAGAGGTACAGGTCAAAGACATTTTAATATGAGCCTATAATTACAACAAAGATGTAAGGAAAGAAGAAACGATGACAAAACAAAATCACAATTTTTTTACAATCTTCTCTAAAGAACAAAAAATAGAATGTATTTACCAGGGGGAACTTTAGATTATAAAGAATAGATTCTAGACTCAAGTGCACCTTTTCACAAGGCTAGGAATAGATCTTTCATTGTCAATTTTTTTAGGAGAAGTATATTACCACTAGAAATGGAGTAAAATTAACTCTTTTGGGTTTTAAAAGTGTTAAGTGTAAGAATGGATCTTTGAAAAGAAAATTGTTGGTCAATAGGGGCCAATCTTCTCTTCATGACATATAAGTTGTACAATATGATTAAAAAGAAAGCTAGCCTTCATCATTAGAGACATCAAGTATGGTGAACCTTCAAAACTCAAAACTTCACATCCTTGCTCTTCAACAATTAATATTTATGTTTCTATAGAATACTGGAAGAAAATAATTCAATTATTTTTTAGTTTGATGATGATATGCAAGTTAGTGTTTTAGGAGATGAGCCTACTTTTGTAGATTTAGAGCAAAATGATGGAAATGAAAAAATCTTGGAATTCTATGCCTATGGTTGTATACATGATATATTGGCCCTACGTGGGCTTGCTTCATATTCGACCACGAAGAATAGTTACTCATAATGGGTAACCATAAATATAAGAGCAGAGAGTTTAAATCTCTCTTGCGATTCGTGCGCATTGGTACAGAAAAATGAAACACACATAGTTACAACAAAAGGACGGAATAGAGATAGTAATTCCATAAGATGGAGTCGACTATTCGGCTGTAGTCGATTACTCTAGCTGGATATGCATTTACATGCATAATGCAATAACACAGGGCTGCGATTTACATCGACTGCAGTCTGCTTTAAGCAGTGCTATAACAACCTACAAGTCTCTTTCTCAAAGCTCGGCATATGCAGCTCGATGGTGACAAAACAAACAACGCAACCCAGTCTAACATACTCTATCGACAGCATATAATGGCTTCTAAATGCAACGAAGGGAAGATAAAAGATTTTCATATAAGCAAATGTTAACAGTGCATTCAATGCAATTGATTAGCCTTCATTTCATTCAAAGAATGATACAAAAAAGGACCATACCTCTACTTTTTCGCCCAAACTGATCGAAATCTGTGAAGTGAGGAAACTTGAATTGGCCGCCCCATTCAATGAGGATACGTTTCCTTCTAATTTAAGAACGTACCTCCATCATTAGCCTCCCCTATCTTTTCACATTAAAATCTCATTGTAGGGGTATTGACAGCCCCCTCTTCTATTTTATTTCATTTTTTCAAATTCGAATAGCAGAGCTATTGATGATAGCTCATTGTGGTTTTGACATTTAATTCTTGAAAAAGGTTTTAAAATGAAAACATTCATTTTTATGTTTTTTTATATGTTCTATATATATATATATATATATATATATATATATATTTGATGATAACTCATTGTGGTTTTGACATTTAATTCTTGAAAAAGGTTTTAAAATGAAAACATTCATTTATATTATTTTCTTTTTATATGCTTATCATATGTATGTATGTATGTATGTATGCATGCATGTATATCATATACGGATATCATGTTTTCTTTTATTTTTAAAAGAAATGATCTCTATAAAGTAGAGATAAGAAAAATCATCAAGTTATTATATTCATATTACCTCTTTAGATTAATTTTTTTAACTTAAATCATACATTTTATAATTTTGTATGTCTATTTCAGCATAATATTTATATGTATATATACACATATGTAAATATATATACATCCTTTCTTTTTGGATTCAGAGGAAACCATTAAATATACAAGGTAAAATGAACAAACTTATAATTCATTACCCATTAGTTTACTTATTTAATCATCGACACAACTTTCCTCGTCTTTTAAGCAAACACAAGTCATTCACATCAAATTCATTTTTCAAATGCAAATACTATGATTCTTTAGTGGTGTGTGCAATCCAGATTCCAACAAGCTTACTGATCATCATCCGGCTAAGTGTTCCTACCTCAACCATATTCTCGTTCTTCAACCTATTCCTACATTCACACACTTGCACTTACAGAGTTTCATCAGCAACCATTAACCAATGCTTGAAACAAAATGATTTTATTACTACATCATGACATTCATCCTTCATATTCAATCATAAAGCCTACATGGGTAAACATTTCAAATGATGTTAAAATCTTAATTTTATCACAAGTCAAAGACTGATAAATTTCATTTTCTAATTTTATTTTAAATAACTTAACATTATTAAATGTAAGAAAAATTGAGATGTGACAGTAAGGTCTCCCTAAAATCTATGAGACAATTGAATAGTTTAATGGATTCATTTTGGGTAAGCTAACCATATTAATTATCCTAGGGTGCAAACTCTGTAGATAGTAGATTTCAAATCAATGTGCCTACACTCTCTAATGTCACATGTTGAATAAAGATCAATATAGGACCTTCAAATTATTGTCATTACAAATAGGGTTGAGCAAGGGACTCTATGAGGACATACCTGTAGAGGATAATTATACCCTTAACATAGTGCTCCTCCTCATCATAAAGTGATCATTAAAATAGTTAAAATTATGACCCACTTATAGATAATCTTATCATTGATCCAACATGGTAGTAGTCAAGGAGCATGCTCTATCGAAAGAAGTAATCAACTTATCATACGGTTAGTTGGATTTCACCAATAGCATGTAGGTGATAGGTGTGAGGAGATACCTAATTTTGTACAATTTATAGAGGCTTTCTCTAGTGGCATGCACATGATGGATGCTAAGATCTATCCATCTTGGGATTCTTATATTAGCATTGGTGTATCAAAATGAATATGTGTGTCTCCTATGTTGTGTTTTCTTGAAGTATGGTTTTCATTGTTTTGATTGTTAATTAATTCTAAGTGATTGTTAGTATAGGAACTAGCCATGGGTTTACAATAAAACCATAAGGCATCCTAATTATATAAAATTATATAGTTGTACAATGACATGGATGATTAATGAGTTATGAAAATATTATTAATAGCCTTAGGTGATCTGTGTGTTTACACATTATATGGTGATGAATAAAAATACTATGGAACGCTTTTACATAATCACAATTGGAGTAGAGAATTAATAAAAAATGATGGGACCCATTAGGTAGTAGGGGATGCATCAAAATTCCTTTTATGGCTGGGATGTACTAAAAGAGTAAGTGCTAGTGAACCCAATAATGAAAGACATTTATTGGTGTTACATCCAATTCATGTTGTTGGTTGGTCACTATGTATGTGCACGAGTCAATCACAGTGTACTTATGTAAAATGGTCTCAAGTATAATTGTGTATGTTGTTATACTTATGTACTTTCCAATGATGAAAACAAGTAGTATGGTATGCTTTCTTCTCATCAAAGGTGGTAGTGGATTGGGGAAAAGTATGGGACCCATTATGCAACATGGGATGCACCCTCATTCCATTTTATAGATAAGATGTACTCACATGCTTATTTGTTAGTGGACTAAGAAAAGAAAATAATGTTTGTAGTAATGTGCAACTACTTTATTTTACCAGTAGGTCACTATGTGTACTTGTGAGGTTGCTAAGTTATTCACATTATATACGACATGGATGCCTAATCTAGTTACCATGTTTATCTATGGTGTGTGTATGAGTTGGTTACCCTATGTATATGTGAACCCCCATGTGTACCTATGAGGTGTGTAAGAGTTAATCATCTATGTGTGTGTGACACAAATAGGTACTAGCCACATTGTGTATAGATGATGTATGCTTGAGTCAATCACTATGAAAGCATGGGATATTAAAATGATATGGTCCCTATGTGGTTTTGTGTTTGTTTATACATTAATGATTGGTATGGATCCAACACTTGATTGAAATATGTTTGTTATTAATCTATTGTAATTAGATTAAATTGAAAGCAAAATCTTAATAAATAATTGTGATTTAAAATCGTGATCAAAGATCTCATATAATGGGGGATGAATTCTCTCTATCTTTGGTGTATGAACTACAAATCCTTTGATTTCCAAAAGAGATATGTAGGTAGAGATATCATGAACAAACCCTTCATGATCAGGTTTGGGTCTAGGTATGACCCTAACATTGGAAGCTTACCATATGCTAGTATGAGTATTTGAGTGGTGGCATGAAGTGTCACCATGACTACAGTTGGAAAAGTTTTGAAGTTTGTAATTCCAAATTGGGGGAAGATACTTGATCAATTAAGTTAGTTTTTGTTATGAATTAAAAAATAGTAATAACCAAAGAATGATTATTATAAAATAAAGAATCGATCATAATTGAAGAGTTAGAATTAAATTGTAGTGTAAATTTAAAAAAATATTTTTAATTTTTAATGTAAAATAAATTTATTTAATATATTTTTTTTCTTTTGCATTGATTTCTTTCTTTCTTTTATTATGCTTGTGACAATTTTAATTAAAAATTATTTTAATAAAAATACCATTTACAAATATAAGCATTACTTTTAATATATTTTTTCATATAATAATAAATTGTAAATATAATTCAAAACATTAAAATAAAAAGCGGGTCTAGAAAATTCACATCAGCAATTCAGAGCCGGAAAATTTCACCGTGGACAATTCACTGCGGGGAAAATTCACCACCATGACAAATTCACCTCAACAAAAATTCACCACCAGCGATTCACCGCGGAAAATTCATTGCACTGAATTGCTGGCGGTGAATTTTCCATGGCCGTGAATTGCTGGTGATGAATTTTCCTTGAGGTGAATATGTCATGAAGGTGAATTTTCCCACAGTGAATTGTGGCAGTGAATTTACCTAATGCCATAAGAAAACACCCAAACATTACTTTTTAATTTTTTTATTTTAAATTTAAAAAAGGAATAATAGATATGATTTAAAATATTAATATAAAAACACCCACATACTTAGATCCCCAAAAGTATTCATATTCACTTATATAAAGTCATGCTTATCTCTATTTGATTTTAGCTTCAACAAATTAAGAAGGCCAATCGTCAAATTGACTTTGTGCAGACGATCCATTCGCTGAAGATATGTACTCTGGAGTGGCATTGAGCGAGGAAGGAAGAAAAGCCGCTCTATTTTTCTCGTATGAGGATAAACTTACAGAAGTCATGTGCTTCGTTCTAAAGAGCATGTCAGATAGTTATACGACGGCGGACGAGCGTCAGAGTATCTCAGATAGTTATAAGGCGGTGGACGAGTGTCAAAAGGAGTTTGATCGCTTGACGAAAAGCCTGGAGGAGACTTTCAGTCACCGTCGAACGGTATTGCATTACGCAGCCGATCAATCCCACAAGGCAAAACATGCAGAGTACATTGTGAATTTGCTCCTGAAAAAATTTTATGGGAAAGGATTGATAAAAGCTTCTGATAAAAATCGTAGAACTGCTCTTCATATTGCAGCTCTCCGTGGCAACTTCGAGCTCTGCAATATACTAATGGAGGGCGAATGCGGGTTGAAACCCGATGAACAGGATCGAAACGGAGAAAATCTACTGCATTTTGCTGTAAACAGCAATAAAGAAGACATACTAGAGGAATTATGGAAATTGAGAGAGGTGAGGAGTCTGGTTGGTTCGCAGGATGCCAAGGGTAGGACACCGTTGCATAAAGCAGCTGCTAACGGTAATACAGAAATGATTAAAATTCTGTTTGATGGTATGAACGAAGAAAGACTGAAAGAATACATTTGTCAGGCCGATTTGTTGGGGCAAACAGCACTTCACGAAGCGGCAAGGGGAGGGCACAGAGAAGCCACTGAGTGCCTGTTGCAAATGGGATCAAGGCCTCTCTTTGAACGCAACTCTGATGGCAAAACTGCTCTACACTATTCCGTGCAGCTCGCAGACCCAGTGGCCAAAGAGATGGCTACGATACTGCTGCGACACTGCAGATCTGACGAAGAGAGGTTGCTTCTACTGTGGGCATCGGCTACAGGCATGGGTACAGCAGAACAAAGTGCAAAATCCTCTTCAGAAGTTCAAACTTATCTGAAGGAACAAAAAGAACGGACCGCTGGGAGCTCAACTAACTTGTTAGTTAGCGCGATTACATTTGGGTGTGAGACACTCGCATGGGAACTTGTCAAGAGAGACGCAAATGCTCATCACATGACCAACATCTCTGCGTGTAGTTTGTCTAATGAACAGCAGAGTGTCAATAAATGTATGATTTCTTCACATCCCTTTCCTTTCAATCAGTGCATCGATTCTTCTTAGTAGTTCAGGGTGTAAATTTGATGGCCATGTCTTCTTATTTAACTAATTCTTTTTTAAAAATATAATTAAACTTTTAGGAAAGTTGTTTGTAATGAAATCCCTTAAAATGATTGTTTTGAGTGCCACCCACCAATTGTTTTTACTTTCCTAGGACCCATTTTAGAAATCCAAGCACTATTGAGTCTTGACATTAGAAAATAAACTGAAAATATGTATCATTTGAAAAGCTCACAGGAAATTTGAGCCTTTTTAGGCAGTGCTGTTTGTGATAGGGAAAGGGAAAGCCTTGAATGCTGTCAAACTAGTTAAATTTGTTTCATTTTGGTAAATCAGATCCTCCTTAAATCTAAAACTGGAACGAAACAAAACTTCCTCAATCTGATCTTATCTCTTTAACTGGAAGCTACCTCATTCCGCACTAAACATGAATATAAACTTATGGCCTACTTTGAAACGTGACAGTTCTCCAGCGAGTCGAGAAAATGCCGGAAGATGGCCGAGATCAACCAACCCTCAACGATAGCCTCGGTATGTAACAATGGTTTTCAGATATATATAAAATTCGCAAAGACCAGGTCTTCAGCTTCCCTGTTATTTAGGATACTCTCGGTCTATACTAGATTGCTTTTCTAAGGCCATAGCAGCGTAAAAATATCTCTTTAAAACTTAAATACCTTGTCGTTTAATCTGACTTGCGATGGACCAGGAAGAAAGGCTATTGCAGAAGGCCTGGCTGCACTTCTTTTAAACCCGTATGTTAAATCGCCTGTGACAGTGGGCATCTCGGGTGACTGGGGAATAGGCAAGTCCAGCTTAATGTTGCAGGTACCTTTTAAATTCTCTCTTCAAAGTGATTTCACATATATTTTCTCGATATAATGTTTATGAAAATCCTGAATCATTTACAATTTTCACAATGACAGACGGAAATGAACTTGCTACAGACGGGAGCTCAGCTAGCGTTTCCAAATATTCTACCACTTGAGGATTTTCCTGGATCCACACAGTTCGAGCTAACGCAAAAAGGTCGAGAAAAATACAACAAAGTTAAGAATGCAGTGAAAGATTTATTGCCTGCTACCGAAACAGATAATGTAAGTACATATCACTAAGCAACACATTAAATCAACTCCGGTGAAAGTCCGATACTTAATAAAGCATTAATCATACTGAATCCCCTGAAGACTCTGTATCTGCTAATCAGATTGCTGATCCACTAGTGTATTTTCTCGACAACTATCAAGACCAATATCCTCAAGTGTACCAATCATTAGCGCTCATGGACAGGAGTGAGATGGTAAGGATTTTTTCCTCCCCCAAAAATAAAGTAGCTGTGTATATTTTCTAACTAATTTCCCGTCTCTATGTTTTTGTATGTCTTAGTTTCGTTTGAAGGATAGAACTTCAGATTCAAGCAGCAACCTGGACAAGATTCCTACCATTCTGACGGTTCGCTATAATGCATGGCATTACCAAAATGAGTCGGAAGCTTGGGCGGGTTTGGCTGTTAAAATAATGAAGGCGATGGAAGAAACAATGATCAGGTCCCAGAGAATTAGGTCTCGCTGGAGATACGCATGGAAGGAACAAGGAGACAAAATATATTTCGAATTTCTTTTCCCGTGCCTCCTTGCATTATTTCTTTCAGGCTGGATTACTTGGGCGGTCTGGATGTTGTTAAGCAGATCAAAGAACAATGAACTTCATCACTTAAAATACGGGGCCATACCTGTAACCCTAGTGGTAGTTTTCTGGACTGTATTGAGACAACTGCATTCTGTTTTTAAACCTGTTAGTGTTCAAATTATGGGAAATGTTCGCCTACGAGACCATAGCACAAATCTGGGTTATCAGCATCAAGTGATATGTGACATCAATTTTTTGAAGAAACAAATTCGTGAAAAGTCCTCCCGTCTATGGAAATTTATTGCCTTCGAATGGGTAGAGAAAATGTGTGAAACTGTTGAAGGTACGTCCATTCCAAAGTCACCTCCGCCTTCCAAAGATGATGTTCGCATAGTTGTCTTTGTTGACGACTTGGATAGGTGCGAAGACACCGTTATTTTACAGGTATATCTCATATCAATCACTTTTATTCCTTCTGCTGTTTACAATGTGATGTTAGACCGCTAAAATTATGGTCCTTTTTGCTAAATCAGGTACTTTCTGCAATTAATTTGGTTTTAGCAGTTTGTGAAATCAACGTGATTCTTGGAATGGACAAGAAAATGATCGCAAGAGCAATAGCGCATAAATACAAAGACAATAATAATTTAAATACCGTAGATCTAGCAGATTTGGCAGATAAATATTTATGCAAAATAGTTCAGCTGCCCTTGGCCTTACCAGATTCTGGGCATGATGAAACAATGAAATTTCTGGAGCAGCAGCTGGGAGAGGGGTTCCAAGAAAGAAGTGACAACGACACAAATTCAAATGATCCCGTACAAGCTCACACACTGGGGGACTCGCAATCAGGTTCCAAAAAATTACATCCCATCCCTTAGATGACAATACCATTTCTTTCCAATTGCTTTACATTATACAAGGAAAACTTTTTCTGACTGATGCAGGAGTTCAAACCAATGGTAGAGGAAACCCTCCACAAAGTGGCTCAGAAAGATCCACACAACCTTTACTAGGTTCCGAAAAATTTAAATCCATCCTTTAGATGACTATTCCATTTCATTTTAAATGCTTTACCTTTATATTTAAAGGAAACCTTTTCTTATTAATGCAGATCTTGAATCCGGCCGTACAGAAAACCCTCCGCAAATCGTTCAAGAATGCTGGTCAATAATTTCCCAAGTATGTGAGCCTTTTACAGCATTATGGAATAGCCTATGCCGATGTAGTGATTCAGGTATCGCCATTGAAAACCCTTCCCCAAGAGCTTCATATCATAAATACAAATATATCCCACAATATCATTGAAGGGGCTTTTACATTTCATTAGGATCGAACAAGACAACCTCGCGACTGCAAAGCACGCCAATAAATAGCCAGTTGATACTTCCAAAATACAGTATTCAGGAACGGAAAGCCATAAATTTCTTGAGCAAACAAGTAATGGATGGCCCACATCTTCCTCGTGAATGGAAAAAATTCCTCACATACTATCGTTTAGCGTGGAACATTCTCTTTCAAATCGGGCAAGTGAAAAACTTGTCCGGCTGGCAGGTGCAACTGCTTGTATGGATATTTTGTTGCTGGCAGTGGAAAGACAATATCAACCTTATTATAAAGGTAGTTTAGTTTGCTGCATTTATTTATCTCGTTTAAGTTTTATGGATTTTTAGCTCTACAGATCTCCTTATATGCCTAACGTGTCTTGCAGAATTGGAAGAAACTTGTGTTAGATGGTACGTCTGTGAATGATGAAGATCCCTCATTGAAAAGTATTGTTGATCTTTATGTTGAAGGAATCAGTCTGGATGAGTTTACGGATAAATGGCGATTATTGGTTGAAACTTTGATCAAATACGATGTTCCTATGGAGAGCATTCAATCTTTTCAAAAGTTTCGACTAAATTGTGAGATTGGGCATCTCCCTATGCCTCCTGTAAATAAGCCACAGCCAATGGCCAGCACCTCCACCTCCACCTCGGAATCTGTCCAGGAAGGCTCTGATTCCTGATTGACTTGAAGCAGTTTACAATTAAAAGACTACTGTTGGCTTTTTTTGGCCTGGCCTTCCTTGCCATTGGCCAATTTTCTAAGATTTATGCTTTTTACTCACTAAATACTCAATTTTAAATTGCTGATAATAGAGTTTTCTTGTTTTCTGATTGGTAGATTAGATTTTTCAAGAAATGAATTTTAATTTTTTAAACAGAAATAAAAATTTCAGAGAGTTGAACAGAGGTACTATTATACAATTGAAAAAGCCCACCAAGAATTAAGAAAAGAAAGACAAAATTTATGTGATCCAAGATCACAAATTTGAGTCCCCGCCATGCACTTTTTCTTTCAACTTAGGTACACTTGGCAATGTAGGAATGTTCCTTATGTGTAATGATATTTATCCCTTAGTTGCTTAAGTTTATGCATTGAATGAAATACTCTCTCTCCCTCTCTCCCCCCTTCCTTTTATCTTATTGTTTGGCGTGCTTTTCTTCTTTAAAAAAGGGAGAACTTCATTTTATAACTAAAATTTTAAATAATAGTGGTTTTTTTAATTAAGTCTACTAAATAAGTATACGATTATATTATAAGGAAAATTAATCATATAATATCATATTTTTTATTTCTCAATTAAAAGAAAGGAACAGTAGGAAAAGTTATTAGAATTAATAGAGAAAATTGTCTTAAAGAAAGGATAGATTAATGAATGTTTATGTTGAAAGATATCCTCTATCACTTGTCTCTCTACTTATATTCAAGGGAGATTTCATCTATCATTTGTCTTTTTGATTAAATTGGAGAGTTAATATTGACAAGACTATTATATTTTTTAATTATATTATGGAACAAGAGAGTGTTTAAATTACCTCTAGCATTTGAAACTAGTAATGTCACCTCAGTCATTCAATTACATAGATGTTAGTACTTTATGGAACTAGTGTGAATGGAAAGAGTTCTCCTTTCCTCACACTTATGATCTAGTAGTCTAGAGAAGTGTTTATCATGAGGGTGTTACCCTTTTTTGGCATTATATATTCACATTCCATGTAATATTGACTCACTCATGGTGGCAATGCTACATTGCATTACCATTTGTGTAGTGCTTTTCCTTTAAAAAATTGGTGGTTATGCTCTCTCTGGGTTTTGTCCATGGTTGGGTTATGGGAATCAAAGATAACATAACAGCATAATCATTAATTCCCCACTTCATCCCATCAATCCACAAAATGATCAATAAAATATTAAATATAGAAGATCTAGAAATCAAGAATTATACACTAACATACTCTACTACTTGTAATTCAAATGATAGATGTTACAAAGAATAAATTATTCATCAAATAGAAAGTATGCATGCTACAAAAAAAGTCAATCCCACAAAGACTCAATAATTTTTCCGTAGAAACTCCCCAAGAGATAAAACTAGATTGAGTGATAGTAGCATTGAAGCATCATACTACCTTTATTAAGAATAGCAATTTTATCAAGCACAATAGGATGTTTGGATGCAAGATGCCCCTTTTTCATTTAATGTCAATAATGTTATCTCAACCTTCCTAAAGAACTATGAATAGAGGGAACTTCATTGATTTCTCTATACAATTCCATACTTGATTTTTAAATCAATACAAGACCCTATTTATAGATTTCAAATGGAAATAGATTTATTTTGGATCCAAGAAGAATTTCTACAATCACCAAAAGTGAAACAAACACTTTTTTAGTCTAGATTCCAAGTTGTATTTTGTGCACTATTGTTGGATGTGGCTACAAATATGGTATAGTCCAAGTCACTACTATGATCATGATACAATTTTTTTTTTCCTACCCTACATTAGGTTTTTGACACTTGTCCCTATATTTAGTTTTATAGATCCATTTTATTGTTCCTATACATCATGTGCATGCATGTTTTATTATAGAATTTATGATATAATTGGATCACACCTCCTTTTCTAAAGAAAATTTAGTTCCACAAGGCATAATAAGTCTTGATAAGGGTAGAAGATCCCCCTACCTCTTCCTCTCATAGTTAAACAAGGTAAAGTATTAAAAATAAAAATATTATCAAATACTATACAAATTCAAAATTTTAGTATACAATCATTTGATAAACACATTCAAGTATAAATTAACAAAACATAAGATTTGAGGCATATGACATTAAATGTACATGGAGAAACTCTTTTGGAAAAAAATCCATCAGTGGAAAGAGCGTAATTCTATATTGATCTTTGAATCAAGATTTTATAGTCAAAAAGCTTCTCCATTCAATTAGGTGACATTCTTGTAACATATGTACTTTTAAATAACCCATGAAACCTCTATCTAATGCATAAAATTTATAGAGAAGAATTAAGAGGAAATCACAAATCAAATCTTGAAATTTCATAACAACCTAAACCATGGTATGACAAAAACTAAATACCCCATGTGATTAATCAATGGATTCATGAATATAAACCATTTTTAATGGAATATTTATTCAATTCTACAGGAACCAATCCCAAGGATAGAATTCTAAAATGATAACACTATCTCAAGTGAGACACACCTATCATAACAAAAATGTTCCACTTTCTCCTCTAGTGCTTAGAGTGAGGAAAGTGATATAATTACATTCAAATCAATTTGTAACTACCACCATCATTCTCCATGTTCTTTATAAATTTCATCACAATAATATTCAAGCCAACTGAGAGAATAAATAAAATAATAATATCTCACAACCACCTACATGAAGACTTATTACTCATTCCAAGATATTTGGAGATAAAACATTATACATTAGGATTACAATTAAATATAACACTATCCTAACATTCTCCCACATATATATATATATGGAATCATAAATAAATCAAGTACAATATGTCAGGCCCATAACAACATTGCACTGAGAGAACTTATATATTCTCACTAGCTTCATAAGTGAATATGTTTATTCAATATTCTCTCAAGTGTCACCCTTTACAAATATTTCCTAATTATTCCCCATTATCTCGTGAACAAAGAAATAATATAAATCAACATACTTGGTATGATTATGGTACACAAGATTCTTTGTCATAAAAATGGCACGTTGACCATTATATCTAAACTAAGCCACCCTACGATCAAAATCAACTCTTAAACATAGTTTTTATAACCATGCAACCTCTTTAAAGGAATGCTTGGTATCTATATATTCTACTTGGGTGTGACGTGGGATATACACCATGTATTTCTAACTCATATACCCTGTTTTATGCTCTGATCTATAAGGGATCATAATGCAAATGAAACATTTGATGAGAAATACATAACCTCTAATACCAATTGTTGGAAAATTCAATCTCTATCCAAATATAACTTCAATGGATTAGATACAAGGATTGGACCATAACAACATGAAAATCCTAAACTTATATACAACTATTAAAATTAAGTTGTCTTAATATAGAGTTGCCCATGATTAGATCCATCTTCTTTATGATGCTAAAAATCAGGCAACATGACATGCTTAATTTAACACCATCGTATGTGAAATTATAACATCAATATATAAAAAATATAACATTACCATAAGATAGCAGCAATGAGGCACAAATCATAAACATAAGATCATCACATAAAATAGGATTTACATGGAGAAACCCTTGCGAAAAAACTCAACCAAGAAGAGAGGCCAAATATGCATTATCTTTAAATAAATGAGATTACAATTTACAATCACTTTCATTCTCTTCTTTTCCTTGAACATGGCAGCACCTATGCACTACTGAATAACCTCCTTATGCCTCAACCTATCCTTGTGCCTATAATAAAACTCTGCATTCAACTATTGCTCATCCTTTCTACATCTAAGAGGATGAATTTATAGACTTGTGAATAAATCTTAAGCCCCAAACATAGCTCCCAAAGATGACCCTTCATTTTAAATATCCCCAACCCTTAGAATACCTCTTTGGAATGTGAAAGGACACTAATTTTGGCTCCAATACTTTCCCTCTAACTTGGGGGCCCAAACTTGGGAGATAAACATTATATTAAATACATAAATAATGGAATACCAAGACACATATTGTTAAGGTTCAAGAAGATTAGAGCAATAAACATTAACAATTATATGCAGATTAAATAACCCAAAAATAATAATGAAGAATAACACAAAAGAGATCAACACAAAAATTTAATGTGGTTCACACAATATGGGCTACATCCATAGAAACTCAGCCACCCAATGGTTTTATTATCCAATGCAAAGAAAATTATGATCTCACGATTCCTATACCGCAATGTACATCCCAACCACTTATAACAATCCTTTTTGGAAGCTTCTAGAATTAGGGTTTTGAAAAGTCATTTTTTCACTTGATGTGTTAGCGGAACCCCGATGAGGATATGTTACAAGTGTACAGTATTTGCATGATCAGTCACCACATACCAACAATCTCCCACTTAGAGATTGATCAGGCTCCACACCAAACAATCTCCCACTTGGGTAAATGCAAGAAGATGAGTCCACGAAACGTGGAAATTTTTGCCTTAGGCAAAAAAATGAAATCGACTTGCAAAAACGGGATCCCTTTTTTAATAAACGGGATCCTGTTTTTAAATAGTGGGATCCCATTTAGCTTCAGGATCCCGAGCCTAAATTTAAAAAATAGGATCCCATTTTTCCTGATCTGAAAATTTTCCAAAATTTCCAAAAATGGCAAGTTTTCAAAACAGGATCCTGTTTGGAAAACTTATCATTTTTGGAAACTTTCAATTTTTGAAAAATTTCCATTTTCGAAAAGTTTTCAAAATGGGGATCCCATTTTGAAAACTTTCTAAAAACTTTCCACTTTTAGCAATTTTCAAAACATCTGTTTCATAGAACCATAAAAATTTTTTATGAAACGGGATCCCATTTTTTAAAATATGAATTTTTGGTTGGGTTTTTGGCTTGTTTTTTGGTTTGGGAAATGGCTTGGGGACCCAAACCTAAGCTTTGGACCTAGTTTAACTTGCAACTTGAAGGTCATGTTAATATCAAAGGAAAATAATGACTTTGGACATATGTTTGAAGACCTATCTTGCTGAATTATTTTACAAAATTAAAACCCATTATAGATGAGACAGTGTAGATTCCAAATATGTGATTTTTTTATAATTTGATTTTTTTCTTATTTTCAATTAATTTCTAATAAAACTGGTCCATAAACTTGAATTATCATGGTTTTTTAGTATTTTAATAACTTTTTATTAAAATATTTTTTTGTAAAACGAATTGCACCAAAACATACTTCAAAAAAATCTTTTCAATTTAAAAAATAAATAAATAAATGATAAGCTTAGGTCATCTTATGCGTGTCATACACAATGATTTTTCAAAATGACAAATATGGCTAATAAAAATTTAGCAAAAAAAATTCAATAAAAAATTGTAAAAGAATATCGAAAAACGTGCTTCAGTGAGTCACAAATCTTTTCCCAAAAGGATTTAGAAAAATATGATAATTTATGTCAAAATATGGATGTTGTACACATGCATGGTATAGTAAAAAAAGTGACTTTTAAACAGTGGTTTTTAGAAACACCTATTGAAACTCAATTTGTACCATCTGGGTATTGAAATAAATTATATATTTGGAAACTAGACTTTGAGTACTACATTTTATGATTAGTAACTTTTTTTAAGATTTCATCTCTAAGTGCTTCAAATTTTAAGGTCAAATGTGACAAATTCTAAAAATCAGGGAAAACACACTCACTTTTTGGCCAAAAAGTGGACTCAACTTCTTGCACACAACCACTTGGAGATTGATCCGAGATGACACTGTTGCACTTGCAACTCCCACTAGATTACAAGTCTAGCTAGTTTCTTATATCCACCATTATCAGTCATGAAGGCCAACGAAAACTGATGAGGAATTCAATTTCTCCTTTGTGATTGCCTTTGTGAACATATCTACAAGATTCTCACTTGTGTGAATTTTCTCCAACTTCAACTTTCCATCCTCCAAAACTAACTGGAGGGTGATCCCACAATATTGGTTTACAATTTTTGGCCAAATTGGACACTAAAATAATTATTTCTAACAAAATCTTCACTTTCGGGCACCTATAGCGGCTAAAGTGAGGAATTTTCACACGATGAAAACTAGTGATTTGTGACATTTTATCTGTTGATTCTAAATATATTCTTTTCAAAAAAAAATGGAATTAAAATGCACTTCATTTTCCATCTCCTTTGAAAACTAGTTTTTTTAAGTAAATAACATTTTTAAGGAGTGACGTTCACCGTATAATGCATAACTTTTTTTCCATGAAGGATAAAATTCTATTTTTTTTCAAATTTAGATTTGTAACTATGATATCTAGTGCTTCCAATTGGTTTCACAGTGTTTTATTGAATATTTTTCCTTAATCAAGTTTTTAAGTCAAACCAATTACAATTCAAACATAGGCAAACCATATAACGAATAACTTTTTTGTATGTATTGAAATTCTTTTTTTTTTTTTGTTCAAGGACTTCAATATCTAGTGCACTCATATTTTTCATTTTTTTTAATAATCTGCTATTTTCCACATGTATAGAACAAAGAGCTTGATTTTCGATGAAAAACCTACATTCACAAGAAATAAAAAATTAATATAATAATAAAATTAAATTTATTTAAAATTATACTTTTTGGGAAGCTTATAATAAGGACTACATACAAAAAATAAATTTTAGATGAATTCATTTGATCCCCCAAAAGGTAAATCAAAAGTGGTTTTTTATTAGCATTTTGATAGGTGTAAAGGAGACTTTGTTATATGTATGGTTTAAAACTAGCAGGGTTCTATCCAAGGGGGTTTGATCTAAGGTGGTTGATCAAACCCTCTTCAATTAGAATCCTTTAAAGGGAAATTTTTAAGGCTTAAATCATTATATTTTCTAAAAATATGTGATTTCAGCAAAAATTGGGATCTCCCAAAAATTTTAAATCAGCTTTGTGGGATCACCCCGGATGAATGGTATATGAGTTGTATATGCTTAGTTTTTGAATGTAGAGTTGAATTCTTAGCAAGATTAATAACACTTTAGCTATAAATGTACAAAGGGCTATCTTCTTGTCATTATCCCAATTCCTCTAGAAAACATTGTAACCAAATCATCTCCTTGCTAGCTTCCGTAGTAGCAATGTTCATACTCAGATTTAGTGGTTGAAAGTACAACCATATTTGTAGCCTGGAAATCCAACTAATTGTAGTACCTCCTATAGTAAAAACATACCCTGTAGTACTCATCCTACTATCAATATCACCCACCAGATCAGAGTCAACATATCATTGTAGAGCATAATTTGTTCCTCCAAAACATAATTTCTTTGAAGTGGTACCTCTCAAATATTGGAGGATCCCTTTTATCGCATTCCAATGTTCCATTCTTAGATTTCTCATATACCTGCTCACAACTCCCACTACATTTGCAACATTTGGCCTTGTGTATACCATTGCATACATCAAGCTACCAATTGTTGACGCATATGGTATCTTAGATATTTTTTCTTCCTCCTCTTGTGTATTTGGACACATCTCCTTTGTCAACTTAAAATGACTAGGAAAAGGTGTACTAACTACTTTTTCATTGTGCATGTTAAACCTTTTCAACACCTCTACATACTCATTTTGAGATAAAATAATTTTTTGTTTGTCTTGTCTCATGTGATCCTCATACCAAGGATTTTTTTTTGCACCCAAATCCTTCATATCAAATGAATTTGCTATTTTTTTCTTAATTTCATTAATATGTTGCATGTTAGACCCAGCAATAAGCATGTCATCAACATAAAGCAACAAGATAATATAGCTTCCATTATCTAATTTCTTAAAATAAACACAATAATTAGAATGACATCTTTTGTAACCTTGTTTAGCCATAAAACTATCAAATTTCAAATACAACTGTCGAGGTGCTTGCTTGAGGCCATACAAACTCTTCTTTAACCTACACAAAAACTCCTCCTTACCCTTGACCTCATATCCCTATGATTTTTTCATGTATATTTCCTCTTCCAAATCCCCAAGGAGAAATGTTGTTTTCACATCTACTTGTTCAAGATGCAAGTCTTCCACAACCACAAGACTTAGAATAGTTCTAATAGAAGTCATCTTTACAACTGGATAAAATATTTCATCAAAATCTATACCTTTTTTCTATGCAAAAACTCTTACCATGAGTTTGGTCTTATATCTTTTCTTGCCTCCATCTTCTTCCTTCAACTTGTAAACCCATTTATTGGCAACGCTCTTTTACCTACAGGCAATTTGACTAAGTCCCAAGTCTAATTTTGCAGCAAGGAATCCACTTCCTCTTTCATGCCTAGCTCCCATTGCTTTTCGGTATCTACCTGCATTGCTTCTTCATAACCTTCAAATTCACCAGAATCAGTTAATAATATAGAATATAACAATGGAGAAAATATTTTTGGAGGTCTAGTTATTCTTGTAGAACGTCTAACACTTGCAAGAGCCTGTGGGATAACATTTTGTTGCTGAGCATCAGGTACTGTAGACACTTAAAAATGTCCTAAATGATATCATGCACTCAAATCAGGAATATTAACACCATTTCATCCTAAAATTCATCCTCTTTTTGCTTAATTAATTAAATTATCCTAGCTATTTAATTAATTGCATCATTTGTATCTATTAACCTAATTAATCTAATTAGGTTAATTCACCCCCTTTCATGCTAGCATTTTTCCCTATTAAATTAAATACATCAAGTTATTTAATTTAAATCCTTAATTCATTTTATTTAATTAAATAACCCTAAGTTATTTAATTAAATATCATATCACTTTCCCCCTTTTCATTAAATCATTTATTTAATGAATATCATGAAATTCTCCTAATTTGAATAATTGAACCTTTTTTTAATTATCAAATTACTAATAAATCTAATCTTCCCACTTGCAAGGGAATATTCTAAGAGAATATTCCTCCTTTGCACATTCCTCTAGAAGGAATATTCCCATATTCCTTCCCCCTTTTGCACATTAAAACTGTGTTTTAATTTTCTAAATATCTAATTTCCCCTCACCCATGATAATATGCCCAAGAATATTCTCTCTCCTCACTCATTTGAAAAAAAGGAATATTTTTCCTCATAACAAACTTACAAGACTTCTTGTGCAAGTTTTGGAAGTGTGTTTGTTTGGAAGAATACGAACCCTTGATTCTTTCCTTGATCCATGTGATCATTGATTCTTATCCACTGATGAGAATCCATGATCCATGCCTTCATCTTTCCTCCAATTTTGACCATTGATTAAATTTTTTAATCTTAACCCTTCATTTCTCATTTTTCCTCCTATAAATAGGTCACTATTTGGAGACAAATGGATCCATCTTTTAAGAGAAAACTTATGTTATTACAATCACCTTCACTTGCACTCATATTTAGCATATTTTAGCTTAATTTACTTGCATATTAGCTTAGCTTCCATTAATGGATTCCATGATAACATAGATGCATACATTTAGCATATTTTGTAATTAGGGTTTTAATCTTTTTAAGCTTGCATACATTTAAAGTAGATTTGTATACACCCATATCAATCATCTTAGCATTCATCATATTAATTTAGCATTTAAATCATGTTTTATGACACATCCTTCATCAGTTTCGTCAATTCTCTTCAATAGAATTGATTGAAATAGGCTCATTATCCACAAGACTGGGAAAGGGTCACCATTCCACATTAATGTGAAACCACTCCCCCAATAGGATTTAAGTTTCAATGGATTAGAATAGGTGTTTTTGAAGCTTTCATGATTTATTAAGTTAGTTTTAATGGATTCCTAGTTTTGTTTTTATTGATTGATCTTATTGGACTGATGTTTAGTGGCACAATTATACTTCAAATCCTCATGGATCAAGTGTAGTTGGCCTAGGCCCCATACTAATCTTTTGGTCACATTTTGGTGCTAGAGGGAGGGGTTGAACTAATCAATTTGATGAATTTTGCTCCAAATGTCTATTGTCCTTATGTTTACAAGTACAGCGACACTATTGATTATACATCAATGCATTTGATGACATGTCACTCTAAAACAACACACCTGTGATTTAAGTTTATTAATGCATAATTAAAATAGCGACACATAATTAATTTTGTCACCACGTTTTAATATAGTAACACTAAATTTATTTTTTAATGTAGAATGAATTTTTCTTTAGCGATGTAAATGATACGGCGATGCAATTGACCTCCATGTTTATTGTAGAGCGTTGCTATCTACTTTTCAATATAATGACACATGTCCTATACAGCGACACTATTGATGAATTTCAGCAATGCAATTGATTTCAACATCGTCAATTACTGGTAAACATAACAGAACTTGATTTTTTGACATGTGTTTGAATTTTTTGGCTTTATTTGATCACTAACATGTCTCTGACTTCTTGTTTTGGTTTTTTAGACTAAATGGTTTTGTAGGTTTGGAAGATAAAATTTGAAGTGAAAGAGAATTTTGTCATTAATTGTATTATTTTAACAAGTGTTTTGACAATAATGGGGCAATTATAACCCATTTATGATGCTTTATTTCACATTTTAGGACCAAACTAGATTTATTTTTGGTTTAAAATGAATGCTCAACTTGGTAAAACTAAAGAGAAACGCACAAGTCTATTTTTTAGCTTGGAAGTGCTTGTCCTCTCCCCTCGCACCTATTGGTAATCTAGGGTGATGAAAAGCATTTTACGCTTCAAACATGTGTTACCTTTAGAGGGCTTGCCTCCCAACTTGTGAGAGGGAATGACCCAAGTGGTGCTTTCTATCCAACTCACTATATAAATAATTTGGAGTGATGAAATTCACTAACCAACTGGTTTTGGTTGTCCCATACTGATGAATGTCTACCTTAGTATCCTTGTGATGTGTTAAAACCCTTAGATATTTCTAATGGTTGGGAGGCCTCTTAATTAAGTGAATCATTGTGTGTATGGCACCAGTCTATCCTAGATACAATCATTAAAAACCTTGTTGTAGTGGCTAACCAAGTCCAATTCCGAAATGTATTTTAAGGTAGTGCATGGGAGTAGCACCATGTGTAGAAGTTACTTACCATACATCCATTTTTTTATTGAGGCAATAAAGCAAATGGGGAAGGGAATCCTTAGCGTGGCATGTCAAGACGTTACATTTCCTTGGCATAGCCTATTGTTCCATTTCATCTTCATGGATTAATCATCTCTTCTGATGATGGTAATCCTACTGAGAAATATTTACTTGATCTATCTAGGATTGTAAATGCTTGTGAGTCAATTTAACACTTGCTTGAATCAAAAATAATTGCAAACAAACATCAACGAGTCTTTTCAAAATTTCAAACCCTTTGGTGTAAGTATGGATACCCTTTCACAAAACCTTGATATTGATGCTTTTCCTAAGGATTTATTCTTAGAGACTTCTAAATATTTTGGTTTACATCTCAATCCATACTACCCAACGTTAACCTAGGTAACGATGCCCCTAACTTCATCCTTTTAACAAAATCAACTTTGTGAGATAGATGATGTTTTTGACATAGATATTTAGTTTGAACTTAAGAAAGACAAAGTGGTTGTGGTAAAAAAGAAACTCATTAAGCAAGATAAATTAAAAAATTGAGCCCCATATGACCATTTGGTGTTTGATCGCTCTAATTGAACAACCAAACCTTGCACCCGCTATCATTCAACCAAAATTTGAACTCATTGAAGGAGAACAAACCAATATAATTAGTAGTTTAAGAAGCTTCACTTTTTAAATAAAGGAAACACCGACCCAGTTGAGAAACACAACATACATCTTAGATGAAGAAGAGGAACAAGTTGATATTGTGGCTAGAAGGCCCATATTACCACCCCCCACGTGGCAATAAATATCTTCTTTTTCATGATCTTATACTTCTCTAAATGATCTCATGCAAAATCAAAATCCCCAAGAGAAGTTCTACATGTTGTCACTTCAAAATTAGACATCATAGTCCAAAAGCTATCAAACAACACTTTGTGGAACTCTACCAAAATTGGAACTTGTTGGTAAGAAATGTTTATAGACATGTTTCAGTGAATGATCCAAACATGTATGCCCAATATGAACCTCTCAATTGACTCAAAAATTGGTCTTTTTCACAATCTTAGGCTTGTCTTAAATGATCTCACACAAAATCAAAATCCCCAAGAGAAGGCCTACAAGCCACTATTTCAAACTTAGACATCATAGTTCAAATAATATTAGAAGACGTATCTTAAGGAAGTACTAAGACCGAGATAAATCACTAAGGAGACATTTTCTACACTATTTCATGAACAAACTAGATTTACACATTTTACAAGAACTTCTCATTGATCATAGGATTTTAACACTTTAGAGGTATAGCATGTTTTTCACCACCTTGTTCTTTGAAAATAAAGGCTCACTCTAAGTCAATATTGGGTCAAACACCTTCACCCACCCCTTTATCAAAATCAAGACTTCACTTCATCAAAATTTGCAAAAAAATTGAACACACCAACACTTTTGTGACTTGAACATCTATCAACCCAAATCCTAACTTAGCTACTTTTTATGTGAAATGAATCATTTTCCATGCACTTATTTAAGTCAATTATCATCTTCAAACTCGTTTATCTTGAAGGTCACAAGTCTACCCTAAAGATTCAGAAGTTCATAAACATCCTTTATCCAAACATCAAAACAATCAAATTGACAAGTCAAAAGTGTTGTCCCAAAATGTTTGCAAATATCACTCCCCATATCATTCATCTTTTCATCTCCCATTACCATCATTGCTCCAAAATGACTTAAAGAAACCCTTTTACCTAGATTTGAGTTAACTAGATAGTTCAAACATTACAAATCTCAACACAACTCTCCTATAGGTGACCCAAAATTTATGGTAGAGACAAAATCACAACACAAGAAAATCATGGAGAAAACCAAAGGCACATTTACCTTGAGTGATCCTAATCCTCAAGAATTTGATCCAAGAAGTCAAGTTACCCCATCACAACAACCCTCATCTCCATCAAGGCCATATGAGATAGAAGACATTATGAATAACCCATTTGAACTTACTAGGGAGGAAATTATGGAACATCAAGCTTTAAAAAATTTAGCTCCAATTTCCCCATCTTTTGTTGCACAATCATTGACGCAGGCTTGACTTCCCTCACTATTCAAATGACCCCATCATTAGGGAAAAATCAAATACCCATTCTTATTATTGTAGCTAGCCTTACTAAGGACTTTGGCCATACTCTTCCATTCAAAAGCAACACACTTGTGGGTACCCTCAACACATCTCAAAAAACCACTTGGACACCAAAATTTGGTGCTCCTCCCATTCCTAAGGATCCCCTAAATCCATATAAACCACATAAACTCCATTACTCCACAACAACCTCAACATATTGAGGACATCAATATTCATCCATCCCCATAAATACCACAAGTTTTCCCAACATCATGCAAGAAAGTATAGACCAAGTGTCTCAAATAGACCCAAAAGGGAAAGGTAAAACCCTCACGCAGAACCAACCTTTAATGCAACATGGGACATCTTCATCCAATCTCCCTATGGATACATCAAACCCAGCGGTTTCCCAAAACACATCCATCCCATCCATTACCAACCTAACTCAAAGCAACCCCTTGGTCATGTGATCCCACAATAATGGGTTACAATTTTTGGCCAAACTTGACATTAAAATCAGGATTTTTCACCAGACATTCACTTTCTTACACCTATAGTAGCTAAACCATTAAGGTTTTGAAGATGAATCAAACTAGTTATTTGTTAGATATTTTGTGTAGATTCTAATTATATTTTTTAAAAAAAAATGTGAATCATTTTATGTAATTTTTAATAACTTATTTTTTCTACTAATCAGCATTTTTAAAAAGTGATGTTCACTTCAGCGCACATAATTTTTTTATAGATAGGATACAATTCTGATTTTTAAAATACAAAATTTTCACACCAATATCTAGGGATGGATATTTTTTCATAATTTTTTTGTTACATATTTTTTAATTAATTTTCCAAGAGCGTAATTATAATTTGGATAGAGGTGTACTTCGCATAACTTTTTTTGTATTCATTTGAATTAACTTATTCTTTTTTGTTGGAATAAGGACATCAATAACATGTATTTTTAGAATTTTTTTCTTTTTTCTATTTTTTCATGTGTGAAATAAAGAACTTGATGTTCATTGAAAATCTACATTCACAAGAAATAAAAATAAATATAATAATCAAATTAACAATTTAATATTTTAGGAAGCTTATAATAAGGGCTATAGGATTAAAAGCATAAATTTTAAATGAATTCATTTGATCACCCAAAAGGTAAATCAAAATTGGTTTTTAGCATTTTGATAGGTGTAGAGGAGACTCAATTATAGGTATGGTTTAAATTTAACAAGGTTCTATCTAAGGGGGTCTGATCTAAGGGGGTTTGATCAATCCCTCTTTAATTAAAATAATTTAAATGGAACATTTAAAGTCATAAATCATTATATTTTCTAAAAATATGTGATTTCAGGCAAAAATCAGGATGTCCCAAAAAGTGTAACCCATTATTGTGGCAGGAAGATGAAAGCCCCATCAACCAAGGTAATACCTTGACCACATCTCAAACACAAGGAAATCCCCAAAACATTAGTCAATGGAATCCTTTCAATCAATGGACTCAAGGTTCTAAAGTTCCATTACCATCACAATATCAAATGGCATCATCATCATCTTTTCCCATGATCCCCCATTATCATGCAAAATCAAATGGGACCTCAAAATTACATTCCTCCATCACATTCCACCATCTTGCAAGGAATGTTAAACCAAGGGAATCCCCAACCTCTCATCAACAACCCACAACCTACACAAAACATCAACCCTTCATGGATGTCCCAACAACAAACTGATCCCACATTGCAAGCACATGCTCTAGCCTTACAACAATCACATAAAGCTTATCAATGCAAGCCATACAACAACAAGCATCCCTAGTATCACAACAATAGCAGCAACAACATCAAGTAGCCCTATTATCTCAACAACAGTAGCAACAACAGCAAGAAGCCCTAGTAGCACAATAATAGCAAGTAGCCCTATCAGCACAACAACAGCAACAACAACAACAAGCAACCTTAAAAGCACATCAAGCATCCTTAGTAGCACAACAACAAGAACAAGCCCAACAAGTAGCTTTAGCAACACAACAACAATAGCAAGCCTAACAAGCAGCTTTAGCAACACAACAACAACATAAAGCTCACCAAGCAGTCTTAGCATCATAGCAACAACAACAAGCCCAACAATAGGCCCATGTATCCCGAAAACAATAGCAAGCCTTACTAGTTCAGTAGTATGCCCAACAACAACAACAAGGCTCCTACTATAATCCTCAATAGAACATCATCAACCCAAACATGCTAGGAACATATACACCTCCCCCACAATCACCTTCATAATATCCTACACCCCCATACACACCATGTACGACACCTCATCATATCCTAGAATCCCACGTATATTTTTTCTTCCTTTCCACCATATGTTCCTCCACCAATCCCACAAGACAATATGGCATTACAAATCAAGGCATTAACACAAGAAATGTAGGATATGTAGATGGGAAAAATGAAGGAACCACATGCATAGAACCTATTCCCATATCTATTTGATCGAAACATCACAATGGTATTGTTTCCTCCTAGTTTTGAAGCAGCAATATTTGAAAAATACAAAAGGAGAGGAATTCCTATAGACCATGTCAAAGAGTTTAATTTCATGTGTATGGAGGTCCCCTACAATATTTCCTATTTGATGTGCCTCTTTTTGTGAAGCTTAGTAGGCCCAACCATCGATTTGTTTTCTTAGTTGCCTCTGCATATCAAAACCTTCTAGGAAATCATTGATAAATTCATATATCATTTCTCCTTTCATCTTGACATGGATGTAAGCTTAGAATTGTTGTACACTCTCAAACAAAAAAAGGGAGAATCTTTTGCTAATTTCTTGCAATAGTGGAGAAAAAGAGCTAGTAAGAGAAAATGGCCAATTCCCATTGAACAAGTGGGCATTGTCATAGAAAACCTAGATCTATATCTATCCTCCACTTGAAGATGCAGTGCATTACCTCTTATGACAAGCTTTTCCCTTGATCCCTTAACATTGAGAGAGCTCTAATATTACAGGGAAATACTCAAGCCTACAAATACAACTGCCCATTAACCAGCTAAAACAACAAGCTTCATGTTTGGGCTAAGAACAAGAATGTGACTAATGATGGCATCATAGATGCTAAGATAATTCTAAATGCTCCTAGGTCAAACACCAATCAAATGGCTAATGCTCAACTGACTATGCAACAAACAAATTCACCACAAAACAATCAAATCAATGACACAGAAACTTAACAGAGATGAACTCCCAATAAGAGTTCAACTATCCAAAATGAAAATACACATAGTTGTCAGAACGTATTGAGACCATCATAAGAAAGTTGGTAGATTCAAACTTGATAATGTTTCTCAATTTTGAAAACTACCAAAAACCCCTAGATAAACCACCTTGGTACAATGAAAAATATCTTTGTGACTTTCACATTGAAATCAAGGGACACAAGACAGCAAATTGCATGAGACTCAAGAATGTTATCCAAGATCTTATCGATCTAATGGAGACATATTTGTTGAAGTACCAGCTAGCAACCAGGATCTCAAGATATACAAGAACCCCATGCTAGATCATAGCAAAGGGAACAACATTGGGAAAGTTAAAGATTACACAAACATGTAGCATACCTATTCCAATGTGGTTGCTTCCTGTGGTAGTGTCATCACTGTTGTCACCATCAAAGGACCTAGTGTGGAGTGTGGAGTCACTACATGACATGGAAAAGTCACCATCCAAGAGTCTCATCTCAATCTAGGGAACAACCTACTTTTCCAACATCAAATCCTAGAAAGTACAATCTCCTAGATTAGCTTAAGAAGACCCCCACACATATTTATATCTTAGAACTATTGAGGCTATCCCCTGCACATAAGGGAATCTTAGAGAAAGCTCTGTCTGGATTGTCTATCCTTGAGGATATAGATATAGAATAGTTTCAAGCTATGGTAGGGCATATCACTAATCATCTCCTCACCTTGGAGCAAGACCTACCATCACAACCATCTCATAACCGTACTTTACACCTTGAGTTCATTGTTCATAAGAAAAATATTAAAAGAGTCTTAGTAGATGGAGGTGTTGATCTGAACATTTACACCCTTCAGTTGATCAAGAACCTAGGCTATTTAGAGGATACTAGTGAGAAACCAAAGAGTACCACTATGTGATGATCAAGAGTGGGTATCACAAGGAACCATTACACTACCCATCCAAGTGGGACCTATCATTGCAGAGACTACATGCCAAGTGTTAGACCTTGATGTCCCATATAACATCCTACTTGGATGACCATGGATCCATGCCCTAAAAGCTATAGCTTTGACCTATCATCAATGTGTAATTTTTTCTTTTGAGGGAAAAGAAGTTACCATCCATGGGGATCCTAAGCCTTTTTGCTACTGCAAGAACCTTGAGGCCAAGTTTTACAGGATACCCCATATCCATAAAAATGATGAAGGGCCTACACCATCCTCCTCATTTGTTGATCCCTCATCCCTTGCATCAATTTTAGAAGCAAAAAGACCCATTGTGTAGAAGATTCTTGATATCAAAGCAGTGATCCAAGATTATCGTTGTGGAAACGATAAACTGACAAAGGATACTTTCGTGTTGGGGAGCTACCTCTTTCTCCCAAATCTCATGGGAAACCCATACCTAGCACCAACAGAATCCCTGAAACAATAAAGATGTCAGCTACTACCTTCAACAAGAGGGGGGACCTTAACAAAGAAGATGTTAATGAGGAAAACATATCTAAACTGTTATATGATGATGAACGACCTATCATTTCTCTTCCCATGGAAGATGACAATAAAGGCTTGCAGCTAATGAAGATTTTGGGATACAACAAGAATGAGAAACTAGGAAAAAATGATAATGGTTTGCTAGAACCCATTATTCATGAGAAATGTCCAAAGAATCTAGGCTTAGGATGTACTACTAGCAAGGTTACCCTTATTGGAAAAGGTACTTCCACCAAACGAGTTGAGGCTTCCTCTTGGTTACCAACATCATGTGATACTACCCTTGATGACTTCCCCTTCGATGTTGCTGACCTATTTGAGAATAACTCTCTCTTTATGATATCCACAACATCCTTCACCCCAACTGATCAATCCACTAAAATAAACCTAGTATACCCACAACTCATTGACTAGGACCAACAAGGACTACCAATTCTATATTTATTTAAAAACAATGAAGCGATCTCAGAATTCATGGGACTCTGTGACAACTTACCATGGGAAGATACAAGGTTGGTTTTCACATAGAGATAGACACAGGGGAATACTATGGGGAAATAATTGAATCCTTTAGTTGTAAAAATGATGACATGCAACTAACATGCAGATCTTTCAATGAAAACCACACTCTGACACTTTCTAATCCTATAATAGTAAAAAGAAAGGAGGTATTTGAGGGTGAAAACCCCTCTAGGGCACCTAAGGATGAGGGATTCAATATCCCCCTTCGTGCAAAGCATCCAAAAAAGTTAGTAGTGTTAGCAAAAAAGGTCATGACTCTAGTCAATGTGGGAACAGAAGAAGCACCCAAGATCACTTTCTATGTCGAATCCTTGTTGGCTAAAGAATAAAAGAACCTAGCAACATTCTTGAAAGAGAAAAGAGCTAACTTTGCATGGTCATATACATATATGCCAAGGCTCAATCCAAAAGTATTTGTGCATCATTTAGCAGTCTATCTTGAGGCCAAATTAGTGAAGTAAAAATTAAAAAAAATGTTCCCTCAGATAGCACTCTTGGTGAAACTTGAGCTACAAAAGCTTCTTGATGTTGGATTCATCTAACTAATAGATTATCCTGAGTGGGTTCTGTTAGCTCTCAAAAACACAGGCTGAGTGCCTCAAGAGGTTGCCAATCTCTTGATATGCTTTAGGGTAACAAACAAGGTCAAGAGAACTCAACCTTCTACTCTTTAGGTGTTGCTAAACCATGGGCGGGTGTACCTCTCTTAATTAAGCAGACTTATGATTATATCTCTTACAGCAACTTGTTCACAATGGCAGATAGAGGTGAACAAATGAAACCAATTTCTAAAGTAGTAGCAATATTTTGATATAAATCCTAAAATGTTCAACTAACATATGTAAATAAATGAATTCAAAATGATTAAGTGCAGAGACTAGTGCCTTATTGGGTATGCGAAGTCAAATGAGATCAAGATGAGCAACACTTCTTTGGAGAAACTCAAATTATTTGGCATACATTATGTTTATAACTTGTATAAACATGCAATACTGTAACTACTAAGCTCTACTTTAATAATCCAGATGAAACTCTCTGATTACTGTGATCAACTAAAAGGATTTAATCTTTGCTTGAAAGAACCGATTGATTAATCACACAGATACAGCAAATGTGTATTGATAAAATGAACATAAACTTGTTATGTCAATTTAAACAACCAGAAAGCATCAATCTTGGAGACAACTTAGTAGTATTTTCATTGAATTCAATAGACAATTGACACCAGAAAAATGCAGCAACATCAACTGATTTTCATAAATACCTCCATTCTGAAATCATGCAACAGTACTCTTTTATCTAATAATTTTATTCCACTGTATCTATTTGTTGTGTATCAAATATCTAATAACTAGTGATTTTACAATTACAAAATGCCTATTTATACACTAGCATCAAGAAAATAAATCATTTGAAACTCCATGTCGGCCCTCCATAGAATTTGGGCTCAAACCAAGTCAGCCTGCAATGGTTCTCAAGCGTATACATGTTGGCCACAGTATTTGAATTTCTGATATTCATCAGTGAAACAGTCGCCAGGACAATCCAGCAGTTATGCCAAAGGCAATTCAATCGTTAATCACTTCGTGGTGTTATTCGCCTTCACCGTGACTTTTCTGAGTCAAGGAGATGTCATTTAGATCATTTTATGTTTCACCGAAGTCATGAGGAAACCTCATGTTCCTTTATGTTTCACTATGACCTCGCGGAGTTCGGGAAAAATCATGTAGATAATGGTTCATTATACTGGAAGTCACCCTGAATGCCACTTCAAATCGCTGAGACATAAGAAATTATCTTACCAAACTGCAACTTTGTTTCACCTGCTTTGCCATAACTTAAGTGTATCAGAGAACCTCTTGTAGATTTCATTTTGTTTCACCGAAAGTCTTTATCCATTTTGAGTCGCTAAGACAAGATCATACTCTCGCTAATAAGGTTCTTCATTGTTTTCCATCAGCAAGACCGAAGGTCATTCGCCGAGACCTCTTATCGAGAACCTTAACTTGTATCAATATAACATCCCCTTATGTTGTCATTCGGTGTAACAATTTGACCTCACCAAGACCTTTCATTGATAGCTCCAACTCTTACCGATATGAATCCTCTCGCCACCAATCGGTGTGACAATGTGGATTCATTATGACCTCACACCGAAAGTAGCATGTCTGGCCGAAGCAAACATTTATGCACAAGTCGGTAAGACAAGAAAGACTTGCTATGACATTACCCCGAAGATGATTTCTTTTTCCAATATGCCCGTTCCGATGTCGGTCGGGGAGACATAATGAAATCGATAAGACCTCATCTCGACTATATAACTCCTACCAATGTGATTCCTCCATTGTCGCCGAAACAATGCAAATGTCATGTCGAAAGTCGTCTGCATGCAAACCTCAAACGCTGTGACATCAAATGAGTCTTGTCGATAGGCAACACAGACTCATGTTATTAAAAAATGCAAAATGGGTCAGGGAGACAATGGTATTCTCACGCCGATACGGACCATGATGTGAAAAATGCAGGACTCGATGGATTCTATGGGGTCACACTGCCAAAATATGGGTAAAAATATCATGAAATGAGGAAAGTGTGCTTAAGGTAGGACCCATATGGAGACTCAAGGGAATGAAAGAAATGCAAAAGTCATCAGATTTTTATAGTTCCAATAGTGCCTCCATCTGGGGATGAATGATAGTAAGATCATTGCAAGGATCCAAATCTTTGGGTGAGCAAACCAGACATAAAATGATGAACCAGTGAGCAAAAATGGAATGAATGGCAATAGAAAGTGAGTGAAAAATGGAAGTGAAATGGATACAAAATGAAGGTGAACCACAACCCTAAACTACTGTGCATGGAAAAGAATTTTAAAGAGGACAAGCAAGAGTTATCCATGCACTGGCAACCCTTAATCCTCTGTGTTTTAACTTCACTTGTTCTGAGTTGTTACAATTTGACTCAAATCATACTTTCCCCTGTCAAATACCTGGTTTTGTCTTGATTTCATTAGATTCTTCTTGAAGACACACATGCAATCTTCTATGTCACTGTTATTGCAGGTTTTTAGAAAATCATCATGTTCAGCTTGGCCCAAATTCCCTTCATCATTTTGTAGTTCAAATTCTCCATCATCATGAGGCAAATCTCTATTATCTTCAACATAGAAAATATATTCATATTCAATGAAAAATTCCTCATTATCTTTCTCACTGTTGTGTACTATAACACAGTCTCTTAGCTATATTGAAAATTCATCATCAAAGTGCTTTTCTTGAGAAACAAAAAATTCTCTTATATCAATATTGTCTGAAACAAACAGATCTGCAACCTTTTGCACCTCTTTAACAATACGAATTGGATACAACATTGGATTATGACTCATATCATCAATATTAATCATATATGAACCAATCAAATCTGGACCACTATCACCCTTGGTATGCAGATAAACGTCTTCTCCATAAGAGTTAGAAATTTCAAAATCACATACCTCATCTTGAATGGACATAGACTTTTGATCAACTTGAAAGGTTTCACCATCAACTTGAGAAATCTACTAAGAGTCATAAGAGTCATCATACAAAGATCTTTCACTGTCTAGGTAGATGTAAGCTAGACACAAAACTTCAAGATCACCCTCATGTATACATCTTTGGTATTCAAGAGTCAGCAAATCTGAAATTTGCTCACTGCTGAGTGAACAAGTCTCAACATCCTCATTACTATAGTTATATTCTTTACCTTTGTCATCATCAAAAAGAGGTCCAAGATCATCACAGAGTTTAAAATCATTACTAGTGAAGTCACTTATTCCATCATCTAGCTTGTCTGAAATTATTTCCTCTTTACCATAAAGTAGATCTGAAAATACCTAGAATTCATTCCTGGGCATACCTTGGCAAAACATCATTTCTTCTTCATCAAATGAGTCTTCATGACTTTCAACTATAATAGGATATATTATATACTCATTATCAAATGAGCACACATTTTCCATTGCTTCTTCCTCTCGATCACCACAAGAATCTTCAACTGGATCAGTACTGACTAACTCTGGCTGGGCTAATTCTATCTTGAAGTTGCCAAGATCCACATCACAAAAACAATTGATTTGATCTTGGGGTACATAGTCAACAACTTGGCTCATTCTTGGCTCCCTATACAACTTGACTTCCTGACCATTCACTGGAATAGTTGCATAAGATAAATCAAACTGGATATTTCCCCAACTATTGTTGTCCATTGTCTTGATAAAAGCATCCCAAACTGAGGTGGAGTATCAATCACTGTTATATCTATATTATATGCCACGTGTGGATAAGTAGCCATCTTGACTTCAACATTTCTCATAATACCTACCATAGGAATAGGTCTGTTATCCATTGCATAACATTTCCCTTCATATGTATCAACCCACATGCCAAGTTGCTTCATAACTCCTACTAGCATGATGTCTATAGCTGCACCAGAGTCTATCATGCAATTCCTCAAAAATTTGTTATTTATAAGCAATGTAGTGAGAAAGGGATTAACATGTGGGGGAGTTGTTAATACATCACTCAAGTAGACTTCTGGGATATTTACTTTCTCCTGCCTATTGATAGCTACTTTATTTTCAGAATTCATTATCAATTGAATAGCACAGTCTCTGTATTCTTTAATTTTCATCATCTCAAGTAGTGGAATAAACATTTTTACCTAGGATAATGCCTGAGTGAAGTCAAAAGAAGAGCCCTCCACCTTAATCATTTTCTTCTATTCCAATGCTTCTCCTTTTTTTTCTTCCTTCTCTCCTTTACTAGGTTGGTTAGGCCTTTGTATCTCCTTATGTAATTCCTTTACTTCCTCCTTTTGGATAGGATTCTATTCATTTTTATCATGCTATTTATTTTATGGCTTCTTCACAATTCCTTGTGTTGCCTTCTAGTCCTTCATGAAGATTCCTCTGGGGACACCTTCATTCTCATTTACTGTTCTTTTTCTCAACCAGTATTTACTCTTTGCTCCCTCAACTGTAGCAACAGTTAGTCTCTCTATCTCCTCTTTGGTGAGTCTCCTCATACTGCAGTGAGTAGGCATTTCATCAAAATGTGGTTCTATATAATCATCTTCAGAATCATAAAAGACCTATTGTTTAGCCATATGGACGTTGTATTTCTGATTTGAAACATCATACTCATATCCCTCATCCTCTGAAGATGAGTACCCTTCCTTAACATGGTGAAAAGTATTTGAAGTCAAATATACTGTGTGATCTTCTCCACTGCTTCCTATTAGCATTCCTTCTTCTTGCATCCTTTGGGCTACAACACAATAATCTAGGGAATGTGGCTTATCACAAGCTTCACAGAAATAATTGTTACTCACCATATAGGTTCCCCTATTTGTCAATGGATCAGGAGTCTCCTTGTTTCCAAGCCTAGCTGTTATAGGTTTTCCATCCTTCCAGTCTGTATTATAAGGCATGTCATGCAACCTCGGCCTCTCATTTTTGTGTGTATTCTCTTGTTTGTACTAATAATTATTGCTTTGTTGAGGAGGCATCGGGTTATTTCTTTTATTGATTATACTAGCAGCCTTCCTATTGTTTTCAATTGTTAATGCTATCTTCTGAGCTTCAGCCAAATCTCTTGGGAATCTATTTCTCAGTTCATACCCTATTTTAGGATCAAATGCATTCAATAAACACTCAAAGCTATAGAATCTGGCAGCCTTGATCCAAGAGGTACCTTAGTCTACAACTTGTTGAATCTTCATTTGAAATCATAAATTGAATCATTCTAATTTTTCTGAATTCACATCAATTCATGAAGAGTTGCATCTAGTGTATTTAGATTCCCATATTGTTCTAAGAATCGATCTTGGAATACTTGAAGAGAATTGATTGAGAATGCAGGAAAGATGTTAAACCAATCCCTAGCATCTTCAATAAGAGACATCATAAATAGCTTCATGTGTAAATCTTCATATGGCACATCTATGTCTTGGATGAAAATGTTGAAACTCCTTAAATGCTCTTCAGCAGTGATTGCATTGCTCCCTGTAAATTTGGGCACCATACCCCTCCAACTGCCATCCATAGGGTAAGGGTATAATTGAAAACCCGCTAAATCAAACTATCTGATCATGGTTGTATGCTGGTGAGGGGGAGCAATAGGTGGACACTGATGCTGGTGCGTGGGATTATTGTACTGTGCATTATACTGTGGGATAAAAGACTGACCAAGAAGTGGATGCATAGTTGTATGTTGTGTGAGAATATGAGGTGGATGATTTGGCTACTTGTAGTGATTCCCTATCTGATGGTGAGGAGACACTGGTGGATTTGAAGGCCCTGCACCATGATTACCTTGCTTATGAGGTAGAACATACTTCAGGCAACCAGCTGTCTAATCAGTAACTTGAGTTTTCTACAATTTAGCCTCTAATTCCTCTATCCTCTTCCTCTGTAATTCAAACTGTGCTTTTACTTCCTCAGGAAGCTCATGATCAATAAACACATTTTGGTTACTCTCCATTTTCTGATCATACTAATGCTGAATTCTAATTCGTTCAGCCTCAAGTGTAGCTTCAAACTTAGCCTATTTCTAAGGATCAATAGAAGGGAAGGGATTTCTTCGATCTTCATGGGTACAAAGTTCTACACTTGAATCATCTCTCCATGTATCATAGCAATTATATGTTTCACCATGTGCTCTTGATGCTTTACCTTTGTCTATTATGCACATGTCCTCATTGATCCTCTTTCCCTTATCAGCACTGTCATCTTTGTGTGTCCATTTACTACTGCCAGCAGGGGCTCCAGTATGACCTCCCCTATACTAAGATCTTCTCTCATTCATGTTTAAACAGCTACAAAATTTCTGTCAGAGTCACCACTCACTTTTGTCAAAAGTGAGAAAATACTTGATGTTTCTTCTTCCCAACCGAGTCTGTATAAAGTCCCTGACTCTATGATTAAGGCCTTGATTCTGAATGTATTCCCCAGTAGAGTCGCCAATTTTTTAGCTCTCAAAAATGCAAGTTGAATGCCTCAAGAGGCTGCCAATCTCTTGATACGCTTTAGGGTAACAGACAAGGTCAAGAGAACTCAACCTTCTACTCTTTAGGTGTTGCTAAACCTTGGGTGGGTGTACCTCTCTAAATTAAGCAGACTTATGATTATATCTCTTAAAGCAACTTGTTCACAATGGCAGATAGAGGTGAACAAATGAAACCAATTTTGAAAGTAATAGCAATATTCTGATATAAATCCTAAAATGTTCAACTAACATATGTAAATAAATGAATTCAAAATGATTAAGTGCAGAGACTAGTACCTTATTGGGTATGCAGAGTCAAATGAGATCAAGATGAGTAACACTTCTCTGGAGAAACTCAAATTATCTGGCATACATTATGTTTATAACTTGTATAAACATGCAATACTGTAACTACTAAGCTCTACTTTAATAATCTAGATGAAACTCTTTGATTATTGTGATCAACTAAAAGGATTTAATCTTTGCTTGAAAGAACCAATTGATTAATCACATAGATACAACAAATGTGCATTGATAAACTGAACATAAACTTGTTATGTCAATTTAAACAGCCAGAAAGCATCAATCTTGGAGACAACTTAGCAGTATTTTCATTGAATTCAACAAACAATTGACACCAAAAAAATGCAGCAACATCAACTGATTTTCATAAATAACTCCATTCTGAAATCATGCAACAATAGTCTCTGATCTGATAATTTTATTCCACTGTATCTACTTGTTGTGTATTGAATATCTAATAACTAGTGATTTTACAATTACAAAATGCCTATTTATACACTAGCATCAAGAAAATAAATCATTTGAAACTCCATGTCGGCCCTCCATAGAATTTGGGCTCAAACCAAGTCGGCCTGCAACAGTTCTCAAACATATACATGTTGGCCACAGTATTTGAATTTCTAATATTCATCAGTGAAATAGTTGCCAAGACAATCCAGAAGTTATGCTAAAGGCAATTCAATCGTTAATCGCTCTGTGGTGTTATTCACCTTCGTCGTGACTTGTCTGAGTCGGGGAGATGTCATTTAGATCATTTTATGTTTCACCGAAGTCACGAGGAAACCTCATGTTCCTTTATGTTTTGTTGTGACCTCGCGGAGTCGGGGAAACATCACGCCACTTCAAATCACTAAGACATAAGAAATTATCTTACTGAACTACACCTTTGTTTCACCCGCTTTGCCATAACTTAATGGTATCAGAGAGACCACTTGTAGATTTAATTTTGTTTCATCGAAAGTCTTTATCCATTCTGAGTTGTTGAGACAAGATCATACTCTCGCAGACAAGGTTCTTCATTGTTTTCCATTGGCGAGACCGAAGGTCATTCGCCGAGACCTCTTATCGAGAACCGTAACTCGTATCGATATAACATCCCCTTATGTTGTCGGTCAATGTAACAATTTGACCTCGCAAAGACCTTTCATTGATAGCTCCAACTCTTACTGATATGAATCCTCCCGCCACCGGTCGATGTGACAATGTGGATTCATTATGACCTCACACCAAAAGCAGCATGTTTGTCCGAAGCAAACATTTATGCACAAGTCGGTAAGACAAGAAAGACTCTCTATGACATTACCCCGAAGATGATTTTTTTTTCCGATATGCCCATTCTAATGTCAGTCGGGGAGACATAATGAAATTGATAAGACCTCATCCCGGCTATATAACTCTTGTCAATGTGATTCCTCCACTGTCGTCCAAACAATGCAAATGTCCTATCGAAAGCCGTCTGCATGCAAACCTTGATCGTTGTGACATCAAATGAGTCTTTCCAATAGGCAACATAGTCTCATGTTAGCAGAAAATGCAAAATGGGTCGGGGAGACAATGGCATTCTCATGCCGATACGGACCATGATGTGAAAAATGTAGGACTCGATGGATTCTATGGGGTCACATGGCCAAAATATGGGTAAAAATATCGTGAAATGAGGAAAATGTGCTTAAGATAGGACCCATATGGAGACTCGAGGGAATGAAAGAAATGCAAAAGTCATCATATTTTTATAGTTCTAACAGGTTCCCAACTTGGTACCAGTATTCAAACCCACTGGGGACATCATAAAATGCATGTATTTTAGAGACTTAAACAAAGCATGCCCAAAGGATGATTTCCCTCTTCCTAATATCAACATCATCATGGACTTAACAATTGGGCATGAAATTATATCCCTCATGGATGGTCTTTCAGTCTACAATCAAAACATGATTTCCAAGGAGGATCAACACAAAACTTCATTCACTTTTCCATGGGGAACATATTGTTGGAACATGATGCCATTTGGGCTGAAGAATGCAGGAGCAACCTATCAAAGAGAAATGACCCTTATCTTTCATGACATGATCCACAAAATAGTCAAAGACTCTGTGGATGATATTTTGGAAAAATAAAAGAAGAGTGAACACATAAAATTCTTGGGACCCATCTTAAACAAACTTGAAGAGTATTTAACGTACAGCTAAACCCAAATAAAGGTGTCTTTGGGGTTACATCAGGAAAGCTTCTTGGCTACATCGTATCACAAAGAGGAATAGAAATTGATCCAACAAAAGTGAAATCCATCCTAGACATGGAACCACCACAAACATTGAAGCAGATGAGAATTCATAGCATAGTTGTTAGATAAGATCCACACTTTCTCGCACATTCTCCATAAAGGAATATCTTACAAATGGGATGAGAAGTGTGATAAATCTTTCCAACAGATCAAGGAATATCTATTGACACCTCCAATTCTCATGCCATTGATACCAAACAAACCATTGATCTTGTATATCTATGCAATATCAGTGGCACTAGGTGCTCTTTTAGCACAACATGATGAAAATAGAAAGGAAAGATCCATCTATTACATCAGTAGGACCTTGGTGGGATATGAAATGAACTATTCATCCATTGAGAAAGCATGCTTAGTAGTGGTTTTTTCTTCACAAAATTTAAAACATTACATGATATCACATCAAATTAATCTTATTACAAAGATTGACTCATTGAAATATTTGTTATCCAAAGCAATAGTTCTTACTAGGAAAATGACCAAATGGGTAATGATCTTGACAGAGTTTGACATAGAGAACATCGAGCACAAGGAAATAAAAGGACAAGTGATCACAAAAAAATTGGTATATGCACCTATCTATGCAAAAAATCCAAGTTTGATATCTAAATTCCTTGATGAATCGGTGTTCCTTATCAATACAATAGATCAATGGAATATGTACTTTGATGGATCATTTACCCAACATGGATCAGGGGCGGGTATTCTTTTTAACACCCCTTGAGGTTATTATATTCCAAAGTCATATAGGTTATCATTTACATGTACTAACAACATTGTGGAATACAAATCCCTAATCACAGGTCTAAGGATAGCAGTTCAATGGTAGATACAAGAGTTGAAAGTCTAGATGGAGACTCATAGCAAGTTATCAACCAAGTCAATGACAACTACCAAACTAAGGATGATAAGCTCACCCCTTACAAGAAGATGGTAGAGAGTCTCAAGGACCTTTTCATAGATATAAATTTTGAGCAAATTCCTCACATTAAATACCAAGCATCAAATTCTATGGAAACAATCGGATCATTGTTAGACATGCCACACAACATCCTTCAATGTGAATTCTTGGTAGAACAACTTCTCGTACCAAATTTCAAAATCCTGGAATCCGAATTCACGTGTGTCATTGTTTGCCCTGGATCCCCATGGTATCATGACATATTCACCTACCTTACTAGAGGAACCCTCCCATCCGATCTATCACCTCCAACCTTAAGAAGACCTTTGTTAAAAATGCATCCCGATTTGTGATCTTAGGTGATACCTTATACTGTTGAAGCATCGAGGGGACATTACTATGATGTCTTAACCAAGAGGAAGCCTTAACCTCCTTAACAAAACTACACAATGGTATATGTGGTTCCCATTCTAGTGGTATGACTTTAGCTAAGAAATTGTTGAGGACGGGGTACTATTGGTTGACCATGGAAAGGGAAGCTCATCTATATGTGCAGAAGTGTGTCTAGTGTCAATAGCATGGAGATATTATTCATGCTCCAACTTAGGAGTTACAACTAATGATCACACCTTGGCCTTTCTCACAATGGGGACTTGATCTCATGGGGAAGATTACTCCAACCTCATCTAATGGCAACAAGTTCATCATAATAGCCACTAAGTACTTTACCAAGTGGGTCAAAGCCATTCCTATGACCTACATAATTAGGAAGAAAATTGCTAAGTTCAACCTAAATTATCTTATCTGTCATTATGGTATTCCGCAAGCCCTTATCTCTGACAATGGAACACCCTTCAAGAAATAGGATGTGAAGGAGCTATGTCAAAAATTCAACATTCATTATTGATTCTCTACCGCGTATTACCCCTAGGGAAATGTTCAAGCTGAGGCTACAACTAGTCGTGACTAGCATTTGTAGTTGAATCCCACCCTATGGGCCTATCAAAACAGTATCTGCATGCCTATAGGTGCAGCCCCATTCTCCTTGGTCTATAGATCAAAAGCCATTTTTCCTATTGAGGTTGAGCTTCCATCACTGCAAGTGTCACTATAGAATCTAATCACTTATGAAGAGTACAAAGTATCTCAGCTAAATGAGTTATAATTCTTGGATGAGTGTCATCTTGATTCCCTTAATCACTTGCAAGTATATTAAAACTAACTAAAATGGAGCTATAACAAGAAGATCAAGTATCAGTCTCACCAGGTAGGGGATCTTATTCTCAAGTAGAATCAGAAAAATATTCCACATTAGGATAGTAAAGGAAAGTTTGATTCTAACTAGTTAGGTCCCTTTGTCATCACAACAAGCTATGGATTAGAAGCATATCAATTTTCAATGCCTGAAGGTGAACCCCTATAGGAACCAACCAATAGTTTGCATCTTAAAAAGTTGTATGCCTATAGTTTGAAGAGTGTAAATCTAAAAATACAAAAAAAATGAAAAATGATCAAAAATTCAAAAAAATGAGAAAATGGATTGAAAAAGTAAAGGAAAACAATCGTCCTTTAGTGAAAACCACTTTGGTGGTGGTTTGGGAATGTACCTTGGTGAAAACCTAGAAAACAGGCACCTCACATAAAGAAAGAATCTCCATCTATTATTTGTCTCTTTATCCTATCATTCTTGGAATTGCATCCACCCACCACATCATCCATCCTATTTATTCCATCACCCATTTGCATCCCTATCATAGCTTGATATTGTGAAGTATTGTATTCCCTTTAGTACTAGGCATATTCCTAAGGTCATCTTGTCCTACCTATATAAAGGTAATCTATTGCATCATGCTGGGGACAATTCATTCTGGATCGGATCAAGTTCTTGTATATCTTAAGGCCATTGGAAATCTCATCAAAAATCCAAAAAACATTCATAAAACGTTCATCAAAAAATACAAAACATTTGAAAATCAGAAAATCCAAAAACATCCAAATTCTTGTGCAGTTAAAATCCAAAAACATTTGAAAATTATAAAGTCAAAATCCAAAACATCCAAAAATATCAAAATCTTTAAAAGGTCAAACATCAAAAATCTAAAAACAACACCATGTCAAACTATGGGACTCTGAGCTTGAACGTAGGCAAGGCCATCATTGATGTGCCCACGAGACACCCTAGGTCAATCCTTTAGGGGTTTGTCATAATAAACTAACAATACATCAACTGTTCATTTCCCATCAACAATAAGTCAAGTCGATCGAACTATGTGGTCTCTGCATGTATAACATAGGAAAGGCTCATCTTTGATAAGCCCCCGAGGCCCCTAGGATAGGTCTTTTAGGTTGGGTTCTTGGTCCAAACTTGAAAATCCCCTAAACATCCAAATATCAAAAAATCTAAAAATATTCAAATATCAGAAAACCCCTAGAAACATTTGAAATCTCAAAAAATACAAAAACATTGGAAAACCCTAAATAGCCTCAAAATAATCAAAATCCAAAACATTCACATAAACTTTCAAAAAGACCCAAAACAACCTCAAAACATTTCCAAAATACCAAAAACATTGAAATATTCCAGAAAACCAAAAACCATCCATCCCATTTTTCTTTCACCTACAATAAACCTTCATCCATAATAAATCAATTGTTGTCTCCAACCTTTGGTAAAAAAAATAGAAAGCAAGTATTGCAAGTCATAAAATGAGAACCTAAGTGTCAAAATCTAAAGTCTAGATCATCGTTAAACGAGTCAGTGGAGTTTGTATCAACAACTTATCATAAACATTAACCAAATCAAACCATTTGATAACATGTCCTAGGATGCATCCTTCCTATGATGGACATCAACATCAGAAATCACCTTAGCTAAAATTAAACTAGCAAGAGATAAATAAAGTTGACTCTTGGTCTTTAATATTTTCTTATGATTTATCTTAATGACCCATTCCAAGGACCTCTCGATGATGTCTCAATGATTTAGAGAGAAAGGAATGGGGCATCGATCATTATCTTTCATTTTTTGTGCTTATGGGTATTCTTGTAAAATAATCTTGGTGCTTAATTGTTTAGTTGTGTGTAGGGAGATTATTTAGAGTAGATCGTTGACTATTGTGTATGCTTTGGTCCAAGATATTCTAAACTACTAAACTACATTCCAATGAGGTTTTTGTATATCAAGATGTGAACAAGAACTATCATATTCATTTGTGGAGTCAAATTCCATTACACTAGATACAACGCCATCCTGGTTATCAATACCTTGATGCATCATGTCTGTACATGTTATATCAAACATAACAAATGATGAAAAAATCTCAATCCCAAGATATGAACAAATCATCATCATCATCATCATCATCATCATCATCATCTCTCATCACCATATCTAATAAATTCTCGATGGATCATAGACTTGTTGGACTTTTCATCAAAATCAATGGTCAAATTGTTCATTTTATTCTTCTTTCTTTCCATGCTAACTTGGTATCATGATAGTCAACAAAAACATCATCAATGCATCCATATTGCATCCACAAAGCATTAGCATGCATACATCTTGCATCATCACAGCATATCATAATATAGAAAAACACATTTCACTAGAATATCATTATCATTTAAGTTGTGATAAATAATATAGATTTTTTATTCTAAGCATCTTAAATCGTTGCATTATCATAGCATAAATGTGTGTTGCATTATCATAGCATAAACATATGTTGAATTATCATAGCATAAACATATGTTGCATTATCATAGCATAAGTATGAGCATTTGCATAAGCATACATATCATGAACATTCATATACATCTGTATGCATACATCATAATCTCATAAATTGCATAGAAAAGTACACAAAAATAAATGCATCCATATCATTTGCATAAGCATAACATCTGCATATCATAGCATCCATCCCATAACATGTCATAAAAAGCTACTGAAAAATAGGTGCATCCATCCATTGCATTGCATTACATCCATCTCGTAATATCGCATATACATCACATATTGCATAAACATAAATAAAAGAAGTATATCACATCATATGCATCCATACATTCATAAAGCATAAAATAAAGAGCATGTCACATATTGAATCTAGATCATCTTGTATATATATCAAAAAATCGTGACTTTCATGGTACAATATATGAATTAGTGTATGTATATCAATCAAAAATACAATATCCACAAGGCTATCAAAGGAGCCCATGAATGTGTATCTATATTAATAAACAAGAAAACAATCAAAAAGTGTCTACACAAGAAAGCTAGCCCTGGTGGTTTCCCGTCTCACCCCTAACTAATGGATGATCCACAGCTCTAGGTGGTGCTCCACTCTGCTATGAAAAGTCAAGTTCTCTCATCACTTGAGGAACATCCCTGTGGTAATGCATGTGGTAGTATGCAGCCTCAATAACTGCCTCTCTATATAGTTGTGTTGATACTGTCTATCCTTGTGAATCAATTGTCACTACCTCAAGCTACTGCCTCTGCCTAATCTCTTAGGCTAGCTATAGGTCTAGTTGTTGCCACAACTAAACCTTGTGATCCCTCTAGGTAGTCAAGTCATGTACCTTCTATTGCAGTTGGGCTCTCTCCACTTGTAACTAGTCTCTCTCGATAATGAGATTCTGTATATGTGCCATCAACTAAGCATCTGGCTATCTTGATGGAGGAGGAGGCGGTGGTGCCCCTAAAACTGTCCATTGTGTTGCCCGGGCTAATGCCCTAGGTCCTGATTGCCCTAATCCTTTTGTTGCTGCTAGTGCCCATCCCTACCTCTATCTCAACCTCCATCTTGCCCTTGGCCTTTGCCTCTACCTCTACCTCTGCCTTTTCCTCCGAGGTATGCCCTCACTAGATCTATCAAATGGGTAGGTGGTCTGAACCAGACATCATACGCTAGGGTAGTCCCTACATCTGGAAGGCCATGATCATATTCCCATGGTTGTGGGAAGATCTATCTAAAATCATGCATAACCACAATGGGGTCAATGGGGGCTCCCCACTATACCTCTCTCAAATCTCTAGCAAAAATGGTAGTGTATTCATTAGCTAGCACATCTTGTACCTCCCCAAACTATTGACCAACACGGTCTAGGAGGTATCGCTCAATGATCGTGTGATCTCTACCTTGCATGTACTAGATCAGATGAGCAAAATCCAATTGCTACTAAACATTATACCACCGTGGATGTTGTAGCCATGACCTCCATCTAAACACTATCATGCCATCAATGGAACAATGCCAATATGGAAAGCTTATGGGGCCTGTGTGCTGCAATTTCATCAACGCCTTGTACTGGAAAATGATAGGCTCATCCTCATAGATCAAGTGTAGTTGGCCCATACTAATCTGTCAGTCACATATGTACCACTAGCATTTTATTTGTTGGAATCTCATCCAGCACCACATATTCCTTTCTAGCCTTTTCATGCTTCTTTTCCTACAATTGATCCTTAACCATGACCTTCTCATTGAATATAACATCTCTACTCCTAATTATTTTATGATTTTCATAATCCCACAACCAATAACCAAATTCATCTACTCCATATCTAATGAAGGTACATTTTTTAGACTTAGCCTCAAGCTTGGTTCTCTTTTCAATATCGACATGGACAAAAGCTTCACAACCAAAGTTTTTCAAAAATTAAAATTTTACCTTTTTACCCGTCCATGCCTCCTCTGGAATGCCACCATCCAAAGGATTTGAAGGTCCCTTTTTATTAAATAAATAGTGGTATGTACAACATCTGCCCAAAACTGTAAGGGTAGTCCAACATGCAATCTAATTGTCCTTGCATGATCCATAATGGTCCTATTCATCCTCTTAGACACACCATTTTCTTGTGGGGTTTCAAGAACTATTTTCTTCCTATGGATTCCATTGTATGAACAATAATTTTCAAATTCTTTGTTGCAATACTCACCTCCATTATCAAATTTGAGATTCTTCAACTTCTTTCCTATCTCATTCTCAACCAAAGATTTCCACTTTTTAAAAGTTTCAAATACTTCTGATTTTTGTGTTAGGAAATAAACCCATGTTTTCCTAGTTACATCAATAGTAAAGTTAACATAATAACAAGAGCCACCAAGAGAAGATACATGTGTTGATCCCCATACATCTAAATGCACAAGCTCTAATTTCTCACTCTTCTTCTCTTTCCCAACTTTGAGAAATTAGACTATTTTTTGTTTTCCATAAACACAATTTTCACGTAACCCCAAGTCAATCTTCTTTAGACCTAGTAGCAACTTTATGGAGTGAAGGATCTTCATCCCTTTCTCACTCATTTTCCCAAGGCTATGGTACCACAATTTTGTTTTTGTCCCTATAGCAAGTGCTATAACTATCTCAGGAGCAACTATTTTTGTAGTAGCTAAGGTAGAGTAAGTATACCAATACACAAATACAATGTGCCTAACTTTTCACCTTTAGCTACTACTAATGCGCCTTTAGTGACCTTCCAGAATTTGTCTAAAAAGGTAACTATGCAGCTTTCACTACCTAGTTGTCTTGTAGAAATTAAATTCCTTCTCAAATTTGGAACCCCAACAAGGATACATTATGAGTATATATTATTTGCATGATCAGCCACCACATACCAACACATATTTCCTCATTCCAAGAGCTCCCACTTGGTGAATACTAATGGTCACTCATTTGTCCTTTCCATATCTTTTGTTATATCATTTTAAGTTTCCATATACGAGGAAAAGAATATTAAATAACCTTGGTCCCTAATTCCTTCAATTTGATTAATTAATTAATTAATTAGTACTTGATAAATTAATTAATTAATCAATCAATCAATAATTAGTTAATTAATAATACCTAATTAATCAATTAATTAATTACAGCTAATTAATGCCCCATGAACCTTTCTATTTTTAACTCAACATCATATCAATCTTCCAACTTTCAATCCTAGCTATCTAATATCCTCATATGGCTCAAAATATTAACTTGCCATCACTTGACATGTTTTGCTATCCCCCTATAGAGTAGTGGGGTTTTCTACTCACAAGTCTCTTGATTACCAAGAGAGTCCTAGGGGACGAACTACCCTAAACTACCTCAGACTACCTAATATGTTGAATAAGATGAAAGAGATTGCAAGAAGTAGATTAGAAGTAGGGTTTCAAGAGTAATAATAGATAGAAAGCTTCGAGGACTGAAAGATCATATCATTGAGAATTTTGAGGTAAAATGAAGATAGATCACTAAACCCTCTAATAGAACTTCAAAGGATCTGCTAATAGTTCCAAATCTGAGGTCTATTTAACCTACTAGATTAACATAAAACAAGAAATACTAATAAATGACAAGGGAGGCAAAGAACTAACTCACAAATGGCCCTGTACTTTGAAGCCTCACACTAAGCTCCACATGAGCAACCTACACACAAGGTGAATGAGGAAAAATTTTGGGGTTGTTTTGGGGTTTTTTGTAGTCAAACCCTAGTTTTGGTGTTCCCACCTCCATGGATATCCAAATAGATAGAAATATTTATAGACACAAAGTAAATTAGACACAAGAGTGATAAAAGAAAACCTCGCTTGGGAGAACTCGTATCACAAGATGGAGACACAAGAGTGATAAAAGAAAACCTCGCTCAGGAGGAGAACTGATATCATGAGATGGAGACATAAAGTGATAAAAGTAAACTCCACTTAGGAAGAGATCTAGTACCACAAGATAAATACATAATATATCGTATGCTTATGAATAGAGAAGAAACAAGAGAGTGTTACTAACAATCTATGGCTCCCTCTTGTCTTGATAAACTTAGTGTTGAAAACTTGCAAGAGAGCTTTGGCTATGGGAGAAATTTCAATTCAATAGAGCTTCAATGAGAGCTTCACTATAAAAGAGAAGCTAGAGAGAGCTAGAAAAGGAGTAATATAAAAACAAGGTGGTGGACTATTTTTGCTTCATCATTGGTCCTTATAGAGTTGAAATCATGAGATTTTGACTAATAAGGTTCTTGTCATAAATGAAGCTAGGCACCATAAATGTGAGGGTCAAATGTGAAAATGTGAAATTTCCATGGGGTGTAATTTTATGACATTACATTTTTCCCCCACTTTAGTGAGCTGATTTTTGAGAAAAATTAGTTACACTAAAGTAGAAAATAGAACATGAGAGTAAACACAAAAATTTGAAAATTTTATGGCTTTGCATGTCAAAAGGGTGTTGTAGAGGCCACAGAGGTCGAGCGGGAAGGTATCAACAATGCCCCTAGCAATCGAGCTTAGTGAGAAAATTTTACAATATTTGACATGAAGTTTCATTCTGTAAAACTCAAATTTGGGTTAGCTCATAAATCAGAAGAAGCTACCAAGGTGAGAAGAATGCTCAAGAAAAATCTAGTGGTTTAGAAGAAAAATATGATGAAGAGGTGAGTATATGCCCCCTCATGATTTTTCCCCTAGCTTGGTTGGGTAAAAATAGGCCCCTAGGGGCCTATATATACCTAGGTGGGCCCCTAGAAGGGTCATTTTTACTATTCACAATGAGCTTTTTGTTGTATTTTTTGAGAGAAAATCCAAAAATATGGCTCTCATATGAGAGTTTGACGAGCCCACGATCGAGCAACTACATTGAGCAGTCATTGAAGGAGATAAGGTTGACCAAGTGAGTCTTAATTACCCACTTTTGTGCATTTTATGCCATTTTTTGTAGTTTTTTTCATTTTTTTCATTTTTTGCTACACAAGTGTCTCGGTGGCATGAAGGCATCTAGCCAACGCACTGGCATCCCATGCATTGGCGGCCTTCTATCATGTTGGTTTCCTCTAAGCATGCTATCACTCAAGCAATTCTAATGGCGGACCTCAAACAACATCACAGCACATAGATTTTTGTGTGGCGTACCTACATCCCCAAGGCCATACTTAAGAATTTTTTTGATGTAGAAGTTAGAAATTTTTTATGCTGATGGATCTAAATTGAATCTCTTCTTCTATTCTATAGGATTACCCAAATATGCAAGAGCATGGCAATAGACATGTACTTTGGATACTTTGCAATTAGGCACAGCGCATGTCCCTTGACGAGGAGGGGCATCTCCAACGAGTAGGCATGTGGTGGGCATACACTATGCCTGAGATGTATCATGATTGTATGCTCATGACACTAATGGCATGATGGGACACAACCACCTCTACCTTCCATCTTCTGGAAAGCCATATGGCCATCACCTCAAAAGGCGTCTACTAGATCATTGGCCTCCCCATCCATGGATGACAGGGGGCACTAGATGATGCATGCTTAGCCTGAGAGAAATTTGAGGGCCTTTGATACCACACAGAGCATATAGACCCTGGTGATAGGATAGACCACATATATAACAGTTGGTTTGAGCAGGGCAGCAAAATGGTTCCTCTAGTGCAGAGGGTGATGGTCATGACAGTCACCATGCGAGTGACCATGGATCAATGGGGCTCTCACCTTCACGGAGACCTTGTCCATACTATTAGAGTTATGGAGGAGCAACATACCATCTTTGCATGGGGTCTTAACATGCTCACACACCTATACCAAGAGTTGGGTAGGTTTGTGCAGTACGAGTATATAAGCCTTACCGCTTCCTCACTATTACAAGTATGGTCATTCTCTCACATCAATTGTACCTTGCTAATTGGTTATCTCAAGGGATAGCCCTTGGTACCTCGTTGGCACACGCGTACAAGTTAGTAGGCCAATGGAGGTAGGGGGACCTCCAGTTTTAGAGATTGCAGTTTGACACTTTGTGACCTGACTAGGTTAGGTGGTTGTCGTATAGAGGCATGGTATGGGTGGATGATCGTCGAAAGCTACAAAACAAGTAACATGTTCATTTTTGGTTGGTTGTGTTGATTATTGCATCATTCCCTTTTATTGGCACTAGGTTATACAATAGTTTAGTATTGTATAGGTCATCCTTTCAATGCCCCTATCATGTATGCGATCATTTACGAGCACCACAAGGTCGGGTGATTGTCGACGTCCCACCATTGTTAATGTTGTTCTAACTGACAATGAGGCAGATGACCAAGATCAACCCTTGATGCTACCCATAGATGATAGGTGTCACAGTTGACTTTAGGACCTAGTGGTTGCAGCACAATCCTACTCCAGTTTTCCTGACAGATGCCCCCAAAGAAGATTTCGTTGTCCAAGAGCAAGCACCACTAGTAGGATGAGGAGGAGGAGATAGAGGCGACAATGTTGAGCAATAGTTAGAGGAGGAAAGCATAGTGGCAATGAGACTGAGGTAGTGGAAAAGGCTACCATCTACCCCACATGCCATCCCAATTTCAATGGCGGTTCCATCAATAGCCATTGGCCCAGTTATAGTAGTAGTAGTAGGCACAAGAGGCATAGGTCCTGACGTTGCTCCTCCCTTTGATCCACATTGGCAGGCCGAGGACCCAGGTACCAGAGTTATTTATGTTATTTCATTTTCTAAGCTTTCAGTTTTAGTTCATATATATATGTTTATGCTTTGGTATGTCATGTGGTACTGATGGGTCCACTTACTTTGTGGTTGCATTTGGCACATAGGAGCGGATTGCATTCACCGTGTAGTGTGTTTTAGAGGTGGCCCTAGTCATACCAGTCTAGGGGAGCATTTCGTACACGTACAAGTTGGCATTAGTAGGGTGACATTCCCACTTGTTTGAGCATGTCACACATCTCAAGATAGCTTACAAGGAGTTGAGAGTAGAGGTGGTGTTGAGGATAGTTAATGTCACCACCCTCACAAGACAAAGGGATCAATGATCAGTGGAGCTACAGACTGTAATTATCGAGAGAGACATGGCGAGGATGAGAGTAAAGAGTGTTGGGAGGGCATGTGACACTCGTCAAACCTACCTTAATGACCTCAATGGGTAGGCAATAATTGTGATGTCAATGACTAATAAACAGTTGTGGGATGACATGACGAGGGAAAAATTGGAGATAGCCTTGATGCACAGTGAGATCAAAGGATTATAGGTGACCATGTTAGCCTCATGATCACATAGATCCCACTCTTTCACTTTTGTTAGACCCCAATTTCCACTAGGACTAGAGGGATCGAGGAGCCAAACACCTAGGGACTAAATGTCAATTTTTATATGTACCAATTTTTGTATTGATGATATCCATATATATATTGTATAACATTATTTTTGATGTATAGACATTGATAGATATACAACCACCACTATTTTTCTATCATGGTATGATACATGTACATGACATGCATTTGATATATATATATATACACACACATGTACTTGATCAAGCCACACCCAGTTTGGGTGGACATGGAGATTCTGGTGGATCATCTAGTCGCATCAGCTCATTCATAGAATTTCTTACTGTAGAGCATCACTCTATAGATACTATGACATAGGTATAAATATACATCTACATGTTGAATTAAATAAGAATTTTAATGAACATATAGATCAAAAAAAAATTACATGTTTTAACAATGAAACTGTTGGTGTAGATGACATTGACCATAGGGGAATCATCAGCTCCTCGAGTACATATGTTGACACCAATGCTAGTTAGAAACCCTTATGGGGTATTTTGATTTCAAATTTTTAAATTATATATAAAATAATTTTTTAACTGACTTTTTAATTTGTAATTCAATCATGAACATATGTTTTAAATATTTAAGTTGGTTTAAGGGATTCAACTTATGGGAGTAAATGGTGACTCCCCAACACCCCTAGGAATAGTTTCTAGACCAAAACCACTTCCACAAGAGAGCGAATGGAAAGAAATATTGCTTCAACAATTCAAGATTGAATGATGGTTGAATATGCTTGAATAAGCTTGAATTGATTCAAATGTACATGAGATGCCCTGCTTATAAAGGAAAGGTAGAGAGATAGGATTGAACAAGATCATGACAAGTGTCTTAATCCTATGACATGAGATAATTAACAAACTAATCACCTAGGAATCAAGCAATACTAGCTAGATAAGATAAGTTCTAGAAAATTCAACTAAGACTTCTATAAAGAATATTTTATCTTAAGTAAACTTAACATGTGAATATGTCCCCTAATTACCTAGTGAATGAATTAGCTAGGTACAAGACATTTATTCACACCAACACCCCCCCTTAAGTGCAACTTAGCAAGAAGATTATTATGCAAAATATGCAAAGACTATGACTATGGATCCCCACTACTAGGCCATGTTAGGTTCCCATTAACAAATGAAAATGAAAATGATGCAATCAATCTCTCGCAAGCGGAGAAAAGGAGAAAACCCAGTGGGACAAAACTCCTCTCTAAAAGAGAGAAAAACTAAACAAAACAAACATGATGTATGGAGGACTCCATGATACCCCCCAAGGACTACATCCATCATGTATATACAATCAATGACTCCCTTATAAGAGGGAAGTAGAGAGATAAGATATCCCCTCATGATGAAGAAGCTCCAATACTGATGAAGAATGCTTGAAAATAAAAGATAACCTAATGTTTGCAAGCAACACATCTTCCCTTAGGAAGAAAGAAATCCATAAGATGATGAAAAATCCACTCCATGTCCAACTAAAAGTAGCAAGAACGAATGCTCAACTGTATACCTCTGAAAACTAAGTAGGAGTCTCCAAGCCTAAATGAGCCACAACATGATCATGGTCAAACTCAACCAAGAAACATGAAAAAACAAGTGAATGAGGAGAATCACATGAATATCAATCTCCAAAGACAAAGTAGATGGGTTAATAGTTGTCTTTAAATTTTCATCAAATAGGAGAGAAACTCCCTCAAATGTGTCCTCCAAATCTGCAGTATGAGACTCCATGAACAAGTTAGAAACACCTATCAAATACTCATCCCACAAAGCAAGATATGAAAAACTATGATCATCCTGTTGAATAGAAGCATCAATGGATAAAGAGGTAGGAGGTGGAGTAGGAATCTCAGCACTGGTCTCTAGAATACCAAGGTGTATATGACCAAACTTCTCCTCACTAACATGGTTCACACTCAATGGAGTGTGTGATGCAGTCAAAGAAACATTATCACCTTATGAAGAAAAATGTGAAAAGGAATACACACAAGATGAATGATCAACCATTCTGATAGCAACAATATCCCTAGTCTCCAAGTCCCTTATGTACACCCTATCTGGAGTGAACTCAATTGTTTTACCTTGCCCTCGATGAGTAATTTGATAAATAGAAAGGAGATTAGTGGACAAGGAAGGAAGACAAAGTACATCATTGAAATTCCCTTCCCCATGTCAATGGAACCCTTCCCACTTACCTTCATATAGGTATTGTTACCCATCAAAATATGAGGTGAATTACAGGGCTCAAAAGAAGAGAACATATCCATAGAAGATTCTATATGGTGAGATGCACCTAAATCAAGAAGCCATCTATGTGATTCAGGACTTGTTGAGGCCAAGAATGCTTGTCCTTTCATTTTTTTTAGCCCAGAAGTAGATGTTGTATTCTCTGACTGAGATGATGATGAGGGGGCTTTCGATTGAGATGATGAAGTAGAAGACACTGATGAGGGTAGATGAATGTTATTCTTTTGAAGAAGGTGTGTGAGTTCATCAATCTTCTTATTATAACATCTATGCTCATCATGTCCTAACCTTTTGCAATATGCACATTTTAACTTCTTTTTAGATGATTCCTCTTTTGAAGAGGGTGTAGACTTAGGAGTTCTTTATGAAGGAGAATATTTACCTTGCTCATTTGACTTGGGTGCCTTATTCTACTTCTTACCTTTGCCACTTGAAGCCTTTGTATCCTTTGCAAGTAGAGCATGACATGTAGAAGACTTCAATGTGCCTATGTGTACCAACTTTGCTTGTTCCCTTGTGAGCTAAGTTACAAATTCATCAAGAGAATGCATTTTGTATGTATTTCCAAGGGCATCCATTGTAGCATAGAATGTAGAAACCAACATTGAATAATCAGGACCAAGCTTAGTAAGAATAGAAAGTATCAATTATTCATCCTCTTTAGTGACCCCACAATTAGATAATTGCAACCTTAGAGAATCGAGCTTAGAGAAGAAGTCTCGGATATTTTCAAAATTTCAAGGATTTAGACCCATTAGTTCATTCTCCAATTAAAATAATTTCCTCATCTTATCTGGCTCACCAAAGAGACTCTCCAAAGTAGTCCAAACTTGATTAGGATGTGTGCATGATGCAACATGATATCTAAGATCTAGAGAAATGGACAAAGAAGAGTACCAAGAGCTTCATCCCTTCTATCAAGCCATTTCCTTCTTTCTTTAGCACTTGCAAGTTTTGGATCTTGACCGAATGTGATTCCTTGCAATGTCAATTTTAACAATAATAACTCCATTTGAGTTCTCCACTCATGATAGTTATATGGAGTTAGAGATACAATTTTTGGAAAATCCATGATACAAATAGATATTACAATACAGGAACAATAATTTTCCTTCACAATACAAGCAATTAACCCCTTTGTCCCAAACAAATTTACACTTCTTTTGCAAATTTGTACAACAATGTATCCCAAACTACAAAATCAACTTCCAATTGATAGTCTGGAAACAAGTCTACAAAAAGTGCATGAATAGAATTGAAGTACTCCTAAATACCTTCCTGATGCTACGAATTTGTAACTGGGAGCTGAGACAGGATATGAGCCCCGAGGCGGTAAAATGCAAGGATGATAATAAACCAGAAAAAATGGCACAACTGTGGAATTTTTAGAAAATATCACAACGACCTGGAAAACTGTATCAATTTTGATGATATTCTGTTTGAACATTTTTCCTGAGTTAGCTGTGTTATGAAATGTGGCGTAAAGGTTTATAAAAGGTAATTTGGGAGCAAATACGTGTCCTGAGGAAGAAATCAACGAAAACCCGTACAGCCACTCAGATGGACCTCATGGACTCGCCAGAGCAAAACAAAAGTCACCATATCTACATACAAATTATCGGCTTGGATAATGCAATATTAATGAAAGCTCTGAAGATACTCAATACAATATTGGAATTTTAAATACCGTATATATAAAACTAATAAGACTTGCGGTAAAATGTATGATTCGCATCATCTTACTATGGTAATCGGGAATTGATCACCAAGCATGCAGGAAATAGCGCTCAACCTCAGATGGATAGAATTTACACCCTCTGGCAATGGAACAAAGCAGCCATCGTAATTGGAGCGCGGCCGTAAGTCAATGGGAGGATGATATCTTTGTACATAGTATTTCTCCGAGCACGAAGACACCTCCTGTTGAATGAAGAATTCAAGAATAATGTGATCAGAACCACCATTTGCTTATAATGTTCTAAAAAAGTACTTACTAGCAAAATGGAAAACCCATCGGCCAAGGCTTAATAGTGACCAAGAGGAAATATGATGAGCCCTTTGTCAGGGGATTTAACCCAACCACCGGCAATAAGGAGACCTATGACCAAGCACTAAATGAGATCTGTTCACTAAAGTACAAGTCTCAGATGGAGATGACGTAGGCATTGTACCGTTGATGAGACAAGGAATATGTTGTCTGTAATACAATTAATAATATTTTCGAAATATAAAAAATAAATCGCCTTAAATTTATAACAAAAATATTTTAGAAAATATTTTTCTAAAAATATTTTTTTTGCAAAAATGGAAAAAATTTACTAATTTTGGAGGGGGTTGTTAGTCCCCAAGAAACAAAATCTCTCTCAAACAACTTTGCATCTCCAAAATTAAAATCGAATCTCTATAGTCAAATTTGGTCTTATGCAAGCAATTTTAATCCTAAATCCATGGAGGTCCTTTTGAAAACCCTTAATCTACACCTGGAAAGCAAAAATATTCAAACAATGATGGAACCCCATCTAGGAACCAACACCTGAGCTCTCAGCTACCAAGGAAGTGAAACGGCGGGACCCCACAGACCTCATGGAAATTTTCAAATTTATAGACCCAAAACCACTTCTATGAGGAGAACGGCAAGAAAGTTTTTCTTCAACAATGCAAGATTGAATGATGGTTGAATATTCTTGAATAAGCTTGAATTGATTCATATGTACATGAGATGCCTTGCTTATAAAGGCAAGGTAGAGAGATAGGATTAGACAATATCATGACAAGTGTCTTAATCCTATGACATGAGACAACTGACAAACTAATCACCTAGGAATCAAGCAATACTAGCTAGATAAGACAAGTTCTAGAAAATCCAACTAAGACTTCTAGAAATAATATTTTATCCTAAGTAAACTTAACATGTGAACATGTCCCCTAATTACCTAGTGAATGAATTAGCTAGGTACAAGACATTTATTCACACCAACACAATTGACTTCCACGTCAATTCCACTTGAGGGCTTGTCGAGCACTCATCCATTGTCGAGCAACTCACATCAGGTGTAAGTACATTTATATTGTAAATTATTTTAAAACTTGTTACTATACTTACAATTATGAATTTTGAATTCATTATTTATCAAATGTGCATGTACACTTGTAAATATTATAAGCATTAAATGTCTATATGTATGTCTAGGTTGACACAACAATGAGAATGGGGATTAGAAAAACATTAGATGTGGTGACTACTCATGAGGCATATGAATTTTACGTTGTTTAAAAAAGTTTCTACACAAAGTGTGCAAACTTGAATATATATATTTTAACCTAATTCAAGTATATGTGCTTTAAATTTGACTTGTAGGACTTTGTTAGTGCCACTTTCTACCATCAGGAGGTCACACAGCCTCAAAGAGGATATGTAGAGCAACCAGATATCATGGTAATTTAAAATTTTGATTATATTTAAAGTTAATTACAAATTATACATTGTTAATAACTTAAATTAAATTTAAAATTGAATGTATATATGATCTCATACATGTTAAATCTTTTTTCTTTTATAGCATGAGACACATCTAGTAGTTGAGCATGTATAGACAAGTCTTGGAATAGAGGGTGCACAACCTCTTACAATACAATTTAAATATGATAAATTATAAATTAAATTGAATTAAATATTTTTTTATTGTAGACTTACATATGTTGGGAATATGATGCCATTTAATTACAATCCTAAACATATTTCATGTGTATCTCCTAAGTCCTTGGAAAGTGTTCCCCACACTGGTGACGAATTTGAATGAAACTGATACAAACTGACATCTTGCAACACTCTAACAATAAGAATTACGTGACAATCTGAAGAGCCTGCAACAGGATGACTCCAGTACTCCATGGAGGCTGTGGACCCAATCTTGTTCTGCGTAACTGCCTGGAGAATCGATGTAAATCACCCTGGCAATGCATGCCTAGATCCTACAAAGCAGGGATTGACATTTTACAATGTCTCTGGAGGCACCACACCAATAATTTTAGCTTTAGCTATGGCCACAGCCTTTGATCTTGTAGTTGTATGTAGCTGACTTGAGTTGAATTGAGTTGCATGACTAATGACTTCAGCTTGCATGATGATAATAGTTGGATACTTTCTGCCTAGTATGAATCAACCATGCATACGTTTGCAAGGAATTCGATGGAGAGATATGTTTGTTGATTCAAGATTGACTTGGGACCTCACCTTAGTTCCCAAGTTGGTATCTTCAGTTAACACCTTTCAGATGAGAATATATTACGCCATGATCAGCTTAAGAGGCCCATTCCTTTAAGCACCAACTTTGAGGTGATGCTTTACAAAAGATATTTTCTTGACTGCACCCATCAATTAAGTGTTCAGTTTGGGGCACCTAAATTGAGGAGACTTTGGCTTTGACTTCATGTTACAGTGTAGAACTCTACTTGCCCAATCTAGGTGTAGATATTTGTGAGGAGCTTTGTGCTCTTGTTTTGATCAACTTCGATAATAAATGTACATAACTTCTAATGAATTCCTTGCAGCAAGCCACAGGAGTTTTGTGAGAGCTCTTGGTTAAGGTGCCAGTGCAGGTTGAGCTTGGTGCATGTGTGAGGAGCTTGAAGCATGGCATGGGATGGGATCCTGCCTTGGTCACATGGAATGCATGGATAGCTCTAGAATTCGTATATGCATGAGAGTTCCATGATACTTATTTCTAGGCTGTAAGAAGGGATTGTTGAAGGTATGGAAGTATATCAACTAAGGATTGATACAATATTAATGTAATTCGTTTCATGCTAAAATAATACAAGCACTATTGATTCTGGTGGAGTTTTTTCCTAAAAGGGTTTCTCCATGTATATGTTGTGTCACTTCTATCTCATTGTCTCATTCTTCTACAATCTTTTGTCTCTTTCTACAATTGGTAAAATGAATCTAAACAGATTAATCATACACAAAGAATTGTGACAAAGAACACTTAATTAAATCTAAGTCTCATAGTTTTACAAGTTTTAAGCTACAATTTTACCTCCATTTTCCAACATCTAATTTCAACTTTCTTTCTCTTGTATATGTAGATTGATTTAAAGCATTTAGAGGTTGGTCCAGGTGCACTAGAGCATGCAAAGCCAAATATCATGGTAATTTAATTCTATGATAAATTATAAATTAAATTGTCATTAAATCATTTTTAATCATCTTACATCCAATTTCATCTTTCTTTCTCTTGTACAAAGTGGTTCAAGTCATCTGCGTAGTCCGCACAGTGTGAAGAGGTCTCTTGATTATAGAGACGAAATGAGTTAGATGATTTCATGGGTCGTATTTGATTATTTCATGGACTACATATTTGGTTTCTCATGGACTTAATATATTGTTTCATGGACTTTATTTCATGGGTTGTACTTTGATGTACTTAATATATATTGGTTTCATGGACATAATATATTGTAAATAATGAACTTCATTATTGTTGATTTTCATTTACACATGTGCATTTATGCATTTTATGTGAAATTTTAATATGTAATTGATAGGACATATTTGTACTTTTCAAAAGATTCATCTAGTCAAGAAATTAATAAGACATTAATGTGAAATTAAATACAAATATGAAATTAAAGTTGAAATTAATAGGACAAATTTTAATATTTGTACTTTACAAATTTAGTGATTGATACATGATATATACATGATATACATGATAATTAGTGATAATTATTCAATGAGCTAATTTAATTCATGTCATAATATGATGTCTTAAAGGGTCCTAATAGGATGTCTTAAGGGGTCCTAATAGGATCTTTTAAGGGGTCCTAATACGACGTCTTAAGGGGATCAAAGTTGTCAAATTTTGGTGAAGTTGCCCAAGGAAACCAAATTTAACAATAATATACACGTTATGTAATGATTATGCAATCAAATTTAAAGTTTCAAAGTAGGGTGGTTCATCATAATAAATGATATAATTAAGTATAATATTTAGGATATGTCCTAATAGGATGTCTTAAGGGGATGAAATAATTCAAAGTGCATGTATCATATTTAATCACAATTGATGTAATTAACTTAGATTTTAGGATGACTCGTCATAACAATCACATTCTATACAATTTAAATAGTTTCAATGTTTAATTAATTCATGTCGTAATAGAATGTCTTAAGGGGATGAAATACTTCAAAGTACATGTCTCATATTTAATCGCAATTGATATAATTGATTTAACAATAATATACATGATATTAGTGATTATACAATCAAATTTAAAGTTTCAAAGTGTAAAAAAATGCACATTTAACAAACGAAATATATAGAATATTGATTTTGATACATAAAAGTATAGAGTATAATTGTGTATTTACATGTATACAAATTTGTACAAAATGTGTAATTGTGTAAGTATGTATACATATATGCCAACTCAAAAACAATAAGCTATGTTCTAGCGCCATCTCAAGAAACCTAAAATCTGTGCCTTATAATGTAGGTGGCCCTCATGCCAATCTAATATCAAAATGGTACAGTAATATTAATGAAATCATCAAAACATGTACTTTTTAACTTATATAAAACTATCTATATGTACACAACTAAAGTAACTGTATTTAAAAGTATTCCACACGTGTGTAGGTTGAATCTACATCCTCTCTTTTTTGTTTCAAAGTATGAGATCAATGTGATGATGGCTTAAGGATACAAAAAAGGATAATAAATCAATTTTAACTATTAATGTACAAGCAATATCAATATATAATCAAAACATATATTTAAATATAATTTAACTAATAATTACCTATTTTTACCAAATATTCCATGTTGTCTAGGTTGAATTTACATGGACTCTCTTTTTTGTCTCAAAGTATGTGATGAATTTGTGATGATGGCTTAAGGATATAAAAGGATAATTTAAATCAATTTCAACTAATAACACACAAGCAATATCAAAACATGTATTTAATCTATTTAAACAGACAATATAAAACTAAAACTATATTTACCTATATTTACTTATTCCATTGTACCATCTACATCCTCTCTCTTTTGTAACACATTTATGATTGTCTCATGCTTTTCCATAGAAATTGTCCATAGCTCTTTATTTGTAGGTCTTTCATGATACCGATCTAGTTTTATATTTGTTTCCAACATCAAATGTGAGTAGTGTATAATCTTTTTATGTGTTTCATAATCTTCGAATGCAAGCAGACCATTCTTCCTTATCAGGTATTTTTGTAGCCAAGATCCAACAACCACCACCAATGCTATTGGATAACATGATAGCCATCATCAAAGAAGTTCTCAAAATTTGCTTAAGGGGATCAAAGAAGTTCTCAAATTTTTCTTAAGGGGATCAAAAACTTGTTATCAAAATTTTCGTAAGGGAATGTCTTAAGGGGATCATCGTACATGTTGGATAATGATAGCCATCATCATCTTCTTGAGGTGCTATTAACTTATATTTAGTCTCCGCATAATGAGCCAACCAATATTATATTTCCTCTTCATTCCCCTCAGGTGCGACAACATATACATGTCCTACAAATAAATTTTGATTTAATAACTTGTGCATGTCCATATAATTTGACCAATCTACATACATCCATTCATATGTATATAAATAAATAATTTAGTATTATAAAATAGTAATAAATTACCTTCTTGTACAAGGTTTGAAACATGGTCATAGTCTTTGAATGCAAACACTTGATCATTATCTTCAATTGTTGTTTCATATTGATTATGTGCTTGTGCAGGTGTCAACAATCTTTGCTTCCACTCTTCAACCCATTATGTATTTTCACATGCTTCCCAATCTCCTGTGATACAAAACTAACAAAAACATGCAAGCTCCCTTGTCTAGATAGTCCATGTGCTTGCATTCAAACTCTTAAATGAATGTCCTTTAGTATATCCACTGATTGTCTCACAATCAAGTCTAGGTAGAATGTTCTCTTCTTCAACCAACCAAAAGAATCGATGAACTGTAGATTACTCGCTCAAACCAAGTGTAGATAATCTTGTATTACACCAATCCATAATCCCACATGCATCTTTAAATTTTACTGCATCCTCAAATTTCAATTGTTCTCTAGTAAGAATTATTTTATCACACGCACCAACTCCATAATGTTCTCCTTTACCATGCCCAGCTTCAAAAGAACTCCAAATATGTTGGACATTATGTTCCTTGTGAACCCTACTTAACCAATAGAACATTTGATCATTCTTAAACTGTCTCATACATTATCTAACCATATGAGGTGTTTTATCATCTGGATTCCTCTTTCTCTTAAATTTGTATAAATATATTGAAACGTATTAAACAAACTCTAACGAGTGTAACCAGTTGTCACTCAAATAGAAATGATACTCCCTCAAAAAATTTCTATCATCCTTTTTGCTATCATATGCACATCTATAAAAAATATGAACAAGCATAGCCACTTGCATAGAATTGTAATATTGTGATTGTATTTCCTCTTGTGGAGCTAGAGTATAGTTTTCCACAAAATCAACCATTGATGGTATAATAAAAACTGGAAATGTGTTTCTAAATGCATGAAATTGGCTATCAAGCCATTCAGCATGTTGAGAGTGCATGACATGTATTTTGGTACAATCTTATTCTTAAATTCTAATATAAATGCATGTACACTAACTTTTTCTGTAGCTAAATCACAACGCTTTCCAATTTTTCCATCTTTTAAAGAATAGTCAACATTCTTAAATATTTTAACATCCACCAATTGTTTTCCAAAATCATTATCAACACTTTCATGCATACAAACTGTTCAGAATGAAAGATTTTCACAACTAGTGCATTGTCCAATAATGGAACTTAAATAAAATGATTTCCCATTAGATCTTTCACAAAACAAACTTGATATAAACTCCCTTATTGTTTTAGATGGAATATTAATACCACATTCTTACATAATCATGTTAGTATGCAAAGTACAATGTATATATCGAAAAACATCATAAAAAATGAAATTGAACATGTGTTTTACAACAACAAGATATTCATTGGTTATTAATTTTTACACACCAAGGTTTACATTTTTTCAAAGATATTTGAATTATTTTAATATTACCAGGTAACACTAAATCACCACAATTTTCTTTATAAATTCAGTTTGTGTTGTATCTAAAAGGTGTTTTGGATGAGGATCATGAACTTTGGACCCCACTCTTAATTTTGAAATGTCTCTAGCATTAGATGATACCCTAGTATTATCATGCCAATATTTTTTAATCAAAGATTATTATTTCAACATTCAATTTCATGTTAGACCTCAGGAGTCAACCACTAAAACTCCAACATTGGTTGATTGAATCATTTTCTATAATTTCTCTTCTTTTTTCCGCTCTTAGTAATGTTTTAGGATGTATTTTTAGAATTTCACTAATATTATTGCTTTTTACTATTTTGATTCTAAAGCTTATGAATTTATAGCAGCTTGTTACAAATTCTCTTTTATCATGATTTTATCTTCCTTTTAGATTTCTGATCTATTTTTTCCATTGTGACTCGATGGCATCAGCACAAGAGATATAAGCTATGTTTTATGATTGATATTTTTTTCGTTTAGTGCCTAACTTTTTCATTACTTTTCCTCATTTTTTGCATTCTCATCAATTGCATCATTAGTTGCCACTAAAATGATATTTTTTTATGATAAAAGAATTTTTTTATAATCTATTGGCATGTGTTCTTATTTGTCTCCAAGAAATCTTATCAGGAAGATTATCCAAAACATCACTTTCAAATTTTAAAAAATATTTTCATTTTCAACATCACGTCCTGGATTTTCATTTTATTTTCAACTTCAAAACAATTTTCATTTTCATCTTCATTTTTATCAACAAAACAGTTTTCATTTTCATTTTCAACAAAAGGATTTTCATTTTCATCAACAAAACAATTTTCATTTTCATTTTCAACAAAAAGGATCATTCTCATTTTCATTTTCAACAAAAAAAAATTCTTTCTTTTTCAACAACATTTAAATGATTTTCATTTTTATGTTCAAAAAATTGTATAGAATCTTCTTCTCTCTTAATATTATCAATGTCAATATCCTTAAGTCCAGCATCTTGTAAAACTTCTACAAACAAATTTTCAATTTCACTAAAATGTGGATTTGAAGATGTACATGGATTTGTGCCTATTGAAACATTCTCCATAGCATTGAAAGGGGGATTTGAAGACATACTAAGACTAATTTGTATAATCATATTATTTTCCAAATTGACTTCTTACAAATTAGCATCATCTACAACCATGGTCTCCTCAATGTTTATATCTTCAATAGTTGTGGAATCGGATGCTTCAACATTATCCATTGATCAAATCCTCATTCTTCTATCTCTTTTCCTTTTTGCTTCTTTCTCTTTCCTTGCTTCAATTTCTTCAAGAGTTAATGCCTTCCTATCTTTCCTCTTATTATGAGCTTGTGAACCCATAATTATAAAATTCTCAAGCACAAATGAATGTCAAAAGTGAAAGTCTTCCTCTTTTGTTTCTCCAAACGAGTAGAAGACTAACACAATTCCACTCAAAAAACTATTCACATGATGTCTCCTTTCAAAAATTCAATCCAAATTGCAAGTTGAAGACCTAAGACAAAACTTGATATAAACTAGATGAATTTGTCACAGGTGGTTGTACATGTGAAATTGCAGAATTCATAGTAATAGTTTGCCAATAGAATTTTTAGTAAAAGGTGAAAACAAAAATAGGATCCCATTTTATAATCGAGATCCTGCACTAAACGGGATCCCATTTATAAAACAGGATCTTGTTTCTATGTCAACAATCCAAACAATAAATATTAGGAAATGGGATCTCGATTTACAAAATAGGATCCTGTTTTGTAAACGAGATCCTAATTTCTTAAAATTTGAATTTGTGGTCGGGCTTTTGGCTTTTTTTTTTGGTTCAGAAAAAGCTTTGGGATCTAAACCTAGTCCTTGGAGCTAGTTTGACTTGCAAATTGAAGGTCCTAACAATGTCACATGAAAATAATGACTTTAGACATATGTCTGAAGACTTTTTTGTAGATTTTTTTGACAAGATTAAAACCCATTATAGATGAGACAATGTTGATTCCAAATATATAAATTTTTTTACAATTAGATTATTTTTTCTATTTTTCAATTAATTTCTAATGAAAATAGTCCATAAACTTGAAATATCAGGTTTTTTACTATTTTAATAACTTTTTATTAAAATATATATTTTTAAAATGAATTGCATGAAAACGTACTTCAGACAATTCTTTTCAATTTAAAAATAATTCAAAAAATGATAAGTTTAGGTCATCTTATGCATAATGTACATGGCGATTTTTCAAAACAACAAATATGGCTAATAAAAATTTAACAAAAATATATATTCAATAAAAAATTACAAAAAAATATCGAAAACGTGCTTCAGTGAGCTATAAATCTTTTCCCAAAAAGATTTAGAAAAATATGATAATTTAGGTCAAAATATGGATGACTTACACATGCATGGTATGGTAAAAAAAAGTGACTTTTAAATAGTGGTTTTTAGAAATGCCTATTGAAAATCAATTTGTAGCATTTCGATATTGAAATAAATTGCATATTTGAAAATTAGACTCTGAGTACTACATTTTACAATTAGTGACTTTTTTTCAAGATTTCATCTCTAAGTGCTTCAAATTTTAAGGTCAAATGTGTCAAATTCTGAAAATCAGAGAAAACACATCCACTTTTTGGCCAAAAAGTGCACTCAACTTCTTGCCAACTCCTAGAAATGTAAATGCATTGCTTGATCAAAAGGTGAAATTTAATCCTAATTAGTTAGGCCCTTACATTTTCATCTCCATGTATGGTTTGGATGCCTATGGATTTGTCATCTCCATGTATGGTTTGGGTGCCTTTGGATTATCATCTATGGATGAAATGCCTCTAAAGACATGTTAATGTGATGCATTTTCGTTAGTACTACGTCATAATGTCTATGTGTTTTGTGTGTAGCACTCATCCCTCATAGATTGCAGTGTATCATATTATGCCATTCCTTCATTAACACATTATTGCATTTT
>VDFB02105785.1:559340084-559357042 GCA_007258455.2 Sequoia sempervirens
GGATTAGATACAAGGATTGGACTATAACAACATGAAAATCCTAAACTTATATACAACTATTAAAATTAAGTTGTCTTAATATAGAGTTACCATGATTAGATCCATCTTCTTTATGATGCTAAAAATCAGCCAACATGACATGCTTAATTTAACACCATTGTATGTGAAATTATAACATCAATATATATAAAATATAACATTACCATAAAATAGCAGCAATGAAGCACAAATCAGAAACATAAGATCATCACATAAAATAGGATTTACATGGAGAAACCCTTGCGAAAAAACTCAACCAAGAAGAGAGGCCAAATATGCATTATCTTTAAATAAATGAGATTACAATTTACAATCACTTTCATTCTCCTCTTTTCCTTGAACATGGCAGCACCTATGCACTAGTGAATAACCTCCTTATGCCTCAACCTATCCTTGTGCCTATAATAAAACTCTGCATTCAACTATTGCTCATCCTTTCTACATCTAAGAGGATGAATTTATAGACTTGTGAATAAATCTTAAGCCCCAAACATAGCTCCCAAAGATGACCCTTCATTTTAAATATCCCCAACCCTTAGAATACCTATTTGGAATGTGAAAGGACACTAATTTTGGCTCCAATACTTTCCCTCTAACTTGGGGGCCCAAACTTGGGAGATGAACATTAGATTAAATACATAAATAATGGAATACCAAGACACATATTGTTAAGGTTCAAGAAGATTAGAGCAATAAACATTAACAATTATATGCAGATTAAATAACCCAAAAATAATAATTAAGAATAACACAAAAGAGATCAACACAAAAATTTAATGTGGTTCACACAATATGGGCTACATCCACAGAAACTCATCCACCCAATGGTTTTATTATCCAATGCAAAGAAAATTATGATCTCACGATTCCTATACCACAATGTACATCCCAACCACTTATAACAATCCTTTTTGGAAGCTTCTAGAATTAGGGTTTTGAAAAGTCATTTTTTCACTTGATGTGTTAGCAGGAACCCCGATGAGGATATGTTACGAGTGTACAATATTTGCATGATCAGTCGCCGCATACCAACAATCTCCCACTTAGAAATTGATTAGGCTCCACACCAAACAATCTCCCACTTGGGTAAATGCAAGAAGATGAGTCCACGAAACGTGGAAATTTTTGCCTTAGGAAAAAAAATGAAATCGACTTGCAAAAACGGGATCCCATTTTTTAATAAACGGGATCCTGTTTTTAAATAGTGGGATCCCATTTAGCTTCAGGATCCTAAGCCTAAATTTAAAAAATAGGATCCCATTTTTCCTGATCTGAAAATTTTCCAAAATTTCCAAAAATGGCAAGTTTTCAAAACAGGATCCTGTTTGGAAAACTTGTCATTTTTGGAAACTTTCAATTACAGAAAAAGGTACCATTTTGAAAAAGAGGTTTTTCAAAAGCGGATCCATTTTGAAAAACTTTCAAGAAACTTTCCATTTTTAGCAATTTTCAAAACAAGATCTCGTTCCATAAAAAACCATAAAAAAATTGTTTTTTTATGAAATGGGATCCCATTTTTTAAAATATGAATTTTTGGTTGGGTTTTTGGCTTGTTTTTTGGTTTGGGAAATGGCTTGGGGACCCAAACCTAAGCTTTGGACCTAGTTTAACCTACAACTTGATGGTCATATTAATATCAAAGGAAAATAATGACTTTGGACATATGTTTGAAGACCTATTTTGCCGAATTATTTTACGAAATTAAAACCCATTATAGATGAGACAGTGCAGATTCCAAATATGTGATTGTTTTTATAATTTGATTTTTTTCTTATTTTCAATTAATTTCTAATGAAACTGGTACATAAACTTGAATTATCATGGTTTTTTAGTATTTTAATAACTTTTTATTAAAATATTTTTTTGTAAAACGAATTGCACCAAAACGTACTTCAAAAAAATCTTTTCAATTTAAAAAATAAATAAATAAATGATAAGCTTAGGTCATCTTATGCGTGTTGTACACGATGATTTTTCAAAACAACAAATATGGCTAATAATAATTTAACAAAAAAAATTCAATAAAAAATTGTAAAAGAATATCGAAAACGTGCTTCCGTGAGTCACAAATATTTTCCCAAAAGGATTTAGAAAAATATGATAATTTAGGTCAAAATATGGATGTTGTACACATGCATGGTATGGTAAAAAAAGTGACTTTTAAACAGTGGTTTTTAGAAACGCCTATTGAAACTCAATTTGTACCATCTGGGTATTGAAATAAATTATATATTTGGAAACTAGACTTCGAGTACTACATTTTATGATTAGTGACTTTTTTTAAGATTCCATCTCCAAGTGCTTCAAATTTTAAGGTCAAATGTGACAAATTCTAAAAATCGGGGAAAACACTCACTTTTTGGCCAAAAAGTGGACTCAACTTCTTGCACACACCCACTTGGAGATTGATCCTAGATGACATTGTTGCACTTGCAACTCCCACTAGATTACAGGTCTAGCTAGTTTCTTATATCCACCATTATCAATCGTGAAGGCCAACGAAAACTGATGAGGAATTCAATTTCTCCTTTCTGACTGCCTTTGTGAACATATCTACAAAATTCTCACTTGTGTGAATTTTCTCCAACTTCAACTTTCCATCCTCCAAAACTAACTGGAGGGTGATCCCACAATACTGGTTTACAATTTTTAGCCAAACTAGACACTGAAATAATTTTTTCTAACTAAATCTTCACTTTCAGGCACCTATAGCGGCTAAATTGTGAGGAATTTTCACATGATGAAAACCAGTGATTTGTGACATTTTATCTGTTGATTCTAAATATATTCTTTTCAAAAAAATTGGAATTAAAATGCACTTCGTTTTCCATCTCCTTTGAAAACTAGTTTTTTTAAGTAAATAACATTTTTAAGGAGTGACGTTCACCGTATAATGCATAACTTTTTTTCCATGAAGGATAAAATTCTATTTTTTTCAAATTTAGATTTGTAACTATGATATCTAGTGCTTCCAATTGGTTTCACAGTGTTTTATTGAATATTTTTCCTTAATCAAGTTTTGAAGTCAAACCAATTACAATTCAAACATAGGCGAACCATATAACGAATAACTTTTTTTGTATGTATCGAAATTCTTTTTTTTTTGGATCAAGGACTTCAATATCTAGTGCACTCATATTTTTCAAATTTTTTTTATAATCTGCTATTTTCCACATGTATAGAACAAAGAGCTTGATTTTCGGTGAAAAACCTACATTCACAAGAAATAAAAAATTAATATAATAATAAAATTAAAATTATTTAAAATTATACTTTTTGGGAAGCTTATAATAAGGACTACATACTTACAAAAAATAAATTTTAGATGAATTAATTTGATCCCCCAAAAGGTAAATCAAAAGTGGTTTTTTATCAGCATTTTGATAGGTGTAAAGGAGACTTCGTTATATGTATGGTTTAAAACTAGTAGGGTTCTATCCAAGGGGGTTTGATCTAAGGTGGTTGATCAAACCCTCTTCAATTAGAATCCTTTAAAGGGAAATTTTTAAGGGTTAAATCATTATATTTTCTAAAAATATGTGATTTCAGCAAAAATCGGGATCTCCCAAAAATTTTAAACTAGCTTTGTGGGATCACCCCGGATGAATGGTATATGAGTTGTATATGGTTAGTTTTTGAATGTAGAGCTGAATTCTTAGCAAGATTAATAACACTCTAGCTATAAATGTACAAAGGGATATCTTCTTGTCATTATCCCAATTCCTCTAGAAAACATTGTAACCAAATCATCTCCTTGCTAGCTTCCGTAGTAGCAATGTCCATACTCAGATTTAGTGGTTGAAAGTACAACCATATTTGTAGCCTGGAAATCCAACTAATTGTAGTACCTCCTATAGTAAAAACATACCCTGTAGTACTCATCCTGCTATCAATATCACCCGCCAGATCAGAGTCAACATATCATTTTAGAGCATAATTTGTTCCTCCAAAACATAATTTCTTTGAAGTGGTACCTCTCAAATATTGGAGGATCCCTTTTACTGCATTCCAATGTTCCATTCTCAGATTTCTCATATACCTGCTCACAACTCCCACTACATTTGCAACATTTGGCCTTGTGTATACCATTGCATACTTCAAGCTACCAACTGTTGACGCATATGGTATCTTAGATATTTTTTCTTCCTCCTCTTGTGTATTTGGACACATCTCCTTAGTCAACTTAAAATGACTAGGCAAAGGTGTACTAACTACTTTTTCATTGTGCATGTTAAACCTTTTAAACACCTCTACATACTCATTTTGAGATAAAATAATATTTTGTTTGTCTTGTCTCATGTGATCCTCATACCAAGGATTTTTTTTGCACCCAAATCCTTCATATCCAATGAATTTGCTATTTTTTTCTTAATTTCATTAATATGTTGCATGTTAGACCTAGCAATAAGCATGTCATCAACATAAAGCAACAAGATAATATAGCTTCCATTATCTAATTTATTAAAATAAACACAATAATTAGAATGACATCTTTTGTAACCTTGTTTAGCCATAAAACTATCAAATTTCAAATACAACTGTCGAGGTGCTTGCTTCAGGCCATACAAACTCTTCTTTAACCTGTACAAAAACTCCTCCTTACCCTTGACCTCATATCCCTATGATTTTTTCATGTATATTTCCTCTTCCAAATCCCCAAGGAGAAATGTTGTTTTCACATCTACTTGTTCAAGATGCAAGTCTTCCGCAGCCACAAGACTTAGAATAGTTCTAATAGAAGTCATCTTTACAACTGGATAAAATATTTCATCAAAATCTATACCTTTTTTCTATGCAAAAACTTTTACCACGAGTTTGGTCTTATATCTTTTCTTGCCTCCATCTTCTTCCTTCAACTTGTAAACCCATTTATTCAGCAATGCTCTTTTACCTACAGGCAATTTGACTAAGTCCCAAGTCTGATTTTGCAACAAGGAATCCACTTCCTCTTTCATGCCTAGCTCCCATTGCTTTTCGGTATCTACCTGCATTACTTCTTCATAACCTTCAAGTTCACCAAAATCAGTTAATAATATAGAATATAACAATGGAGAAAATATTTTTGGAGGTCTAGTTATCCTTGTAGAACGTCTAACACCTGCAAGAGGCTGTGGGATAACATTTTGTTGTTGAGCATCAGGGACTGTAGACACTTAAAAATGTCCTAAATGATATCATGCACTCAAATCAGGTATATTAACACCATTTCATCCTAAAATTCATCCTCTTTTTGCTTAATTAATTAAATTATCCTAGCTATTTAATTAATTGCATCATTTGTATCTGATAACTTAATTAATCTAATCGGGTTAATTCACCCCCTTTCATGCTAACATTTTTCCCTATTAAATTAAATACATCAAGTTATTTAATTTAAATCCTTAATTCATTTTATTTAATTAAATAACCCTAGGTTATTTAATTAAATATCATATCACTTTCCCCCTTTTCATTAAATCATTTATTTAATGAATATCATGAAATTCTCCTAATTTGCATAATTGAACCTTTTTTTAATTATCAAATTACTAATAAATCTAATCTTCCCACTTGCAAGGGAATATTCCTCCTTTGCACATTCCTCTAGAAGGAATATTCCCATATTCCTTCCCCTTTTTGCACATTAAAACTGTGTTTAATTTTCTAAATATCTAATTTCCCCTCACCCATGATAATATGCCCAAGAATATTCTCTCTCCTCACTCATTTGAAAAAAGGAATATTTTTCCTCATAACAAACTTACAACACTTCTTGTGCAAGTTTTGGAAGTGTGTTTGTTTGGAAGAATACGAACCCTTGATTCTTTCCTTGATCCATGTGATCATTGATTCGCATCCATTGATGAGAATCCATGATCCATGCCTTCATCTTTCCTCCAATTTTGACCATTGATTAACTTTTTTAATCTTAACCCTTCATTTCTCATTTTTCCTCCTATAAATAGGTCACTATTTGGAGACAAATGGATCCATCTTTTAAGAGAAAGCTTATGTTGTTACAATCACCTTCACTTGCACTCATATTTAGCACTTATTTAGCATATTTTAGCTTAATTTACTTGCATATTAGCTTAGCTTCCATTAATGGATTCCATGATAACATAGATGCATACATTTAGCATATCTTGTAATTAGGGTTTTAATCTTTTTAAGCTTGCATACATTTAGAGTAGATTTGCATACACCCATATCAATCATCTTAGCATTCATCATATTAATTTAGCATTTAAATCATGTTTTATCACACATCCTTCATCAGTTTCGTCAATTCTCTTCAATAGAATTGATTGAAATAGGCTCATTATCCACAAGACTGGGAAAGGGTCGCCATTCCACATTAATGTGACACCACTCCCCCAATAGGATTTAAATTTCAATGGATTAGAATAGGTGTTTTTGAAGCTTTCATGATTTAATATGTTAGTTTTAATGGATTCCTAGTTTTGTTTTTATTGATTGATCTTATTGGACTGATGTTTAGTGGCACAATTATACTTCAAATCCTCATGGATCAAGTGTAGTCGGCCTAGGCCCCATACTAATCTGTTGGTCACATTTTGGTGCTAAAGGGAGGGGTTGAACTAATCAATTTGATGAATTTTGCTCCAAATGTCTATTGTCCTTGTGTTTACAAGTACAGCGACACTATTGATTATCCATCGATGCATTTGATGACATGTCACTCTAAAACGACACACCTGTGATTTCAGTTTATTAACGCACAATGAAAATAGTGACACATAATTAATTTTGTCACCACGTTTTAATATAGTAACGCTAAATTTATTTTTTAACGTAGAATGAATTTTTCTTTAGCGATGTAAATGATACGACGATGCAATTTACCTCCATGTTTACTGTAGAGCGTTGCTATCTATTTTTCAATATAATGACACATGTCCTATACAGCGACACTATTGATGAATTTCAGCAATGCAATTGATTTCAACATCGTCAATTACTGGCAAACATAACATAACTTGATTTTTTGACGTGTTTGAATTTTTTGGCTTTATCTGATCACTAACATGTCTCTGACTTCTTGTTTTGGTTTTTTAGACTAACTGGTTTTGTAGGTTTGGAAGATAAAATTTAAAGTGAAAGAGCATTTTGTCATTAATTGTATAATTTTAACAAGTGTTTCGACAATAATGGGGCAATTATAACCCATTTATGATGCTTTATTTCACGTTTTAGGACCAAACTAGATTTATTTTTGGTTTAAAACGAATGCTCAACTTGGTAAAACTGAAGAGAAACACACAAGTCTATTTTTTAGCTTGGAAGTGATTATCCTCTCCCCTCGCACCTATTGGTAATCTAAGGTGATGAAAAGCATTTTACGCTTCAAACATGTGTTACCTTTAGAGGGCTTGCCTCCCAACTTGTGAGAGGGAATGACCCAAGTAGTGCTTTCTATCCAGCTCACTACATAAATAATTTGGAGTGATGAAAGTCACTAACAAACTGGTTTTGGTTGTCCCATACCGACGAATGTCTACCTTAGTATCCTTGTGATGTGTTAAAACCCTTAGATATTTCTAATGGCTAGGAGGCCTCTTAATTAAGTGAATCATTGTGTGTATGGCACCAGTCTATCCTAGATACAATCATTAAAAACCTTGTTGTAGTGGCTAACCAAGTCCAATTCCGAAATGTGTTTTAAGGTAGTGCATGGGAGTAGCACCATGCACAGAAGTTACTTACCATACATCCATTTTTTATTGAGGCAATAAAGCAAATGGGGAAGGGAATCCTTAGCTTGGCATGTCAAGACGTTACATTTCCTTAGCATAGCCTATTTTTCCATTTCATCTTCATGGATTAATCATCTCTTCTGATGATGGTAATCCTACTGAGAAATATTTACTTGATCTATCTAGGATTGTAAATGCTTGTGAGTCAATTTAACACTTGCTTGAATCCAAAATAATTGCAAACAAACATCAAAGAGTCTTTTCAAAATTTCAAACCCTTTGGTCTAAGTATGGATACCCTTTCACAAAACCTTGATATTGATGCTTTTCCTAAGGATTTATTCTTAGAGACTTCTAAATATTTTGGTTTACATCTCAATCCATACTTCCCAATGTTAACATAGGTAACGATGCCCCTAACTTCATCCTTTTAACAAAATCAACTTTGTGAGATAGATGATGTTTTTGACATAGATATTTAGTTTGAACTTAAGAAAGACAAAGTGGTTGTGGTAAAAAAGAAACTCATTAAGCAAGATAAATTAAAAAATTGAGCCCCACATGACCATTTGGTGTTTGATCGCTCTGATTGAACAACCAAACCTTGCACCCACTATCATTCAACCAAACTTTGAACTCATTGAAGGAGAACAAACCAATATAATTAGTAGTTTAAGAAGCTTCACTTTTTAAATAAAGGAAACACCGACCCAGTGGAGAAACGCAGCATACATCTTAGATGAAGAAGAGGAACAAGTTGATATTGTGGCTAGAAAGCCCATATTACCACCCCCCACGTGGCAATAAATATCTTATTTTTCATGATCTTATACTTCTCTAAATGATCTCACGCAAAATCAAAATCCCCAAGAGAAGGTCTACATGTTGTCACTTCAAACTTAGACATCATAGTCTGAAAGCTATCAAACAACACTTTGTGGAACTCTACCAAAATTGGAACTTTTTGGTAAGAAATGTTTATAGACGTGTTTCAATGAATGATCCAAACATGTATGCCCAATATGAATCTCTCAATTGACTCAAAAATTGGTATTTTTCACAATCTTAGGCTTGTCTTAAATGATGTCACACAAAATCAAAATCCCCAAGAGAAGGCCTACAAGCCACTATTTCAAACTTAGACATCATAGTTCAAAGAATATTAGAAGACGTATCTTAACGAAGTACTGAAACTGAGATAAATCACTAAGGAGACATTTTCTACACTATTTCATGAACAAACCAGATCTACACATTTTACAAGAACTTCTCATTGATCATAGGATTTGAACACTTTAGAGGTATAGCATGTTTTTCACCACCTTGTTCTTTTAAAATAAAGGCTCACTCTAAGTCAATATTGGGTCAAACACCTTCATCCACCCCTTTATCAAAATCCAAACTTCACTTCATCAAAATTTGCAAAAAAATTGAACACACCAACACTTTTGTGACTTGAACATCTATCAACCCAAATCCTAACTTAGCTACTTTTTATGTGAAATGAATCATTTTCCATGCACTTATTTAAGTCAATTATCATCTTCAAACTTGTTTATCTTGAAGGTCACAAGTCTACTCTAAAGATTCACAAGTTCATAAAAATCCTTTATCCAAACATCAAAACAATCAAATTGACAAGTCAAAAGTGTTGTCCCAAAATGTTTGCAAAGATCACTCCCCATATCATTCATATTTTCATCTCCCATTACCATCATTGCTCCAAAATGACTTAAAGAAACCCTTTTACCTAGATTTGAGTTAACTAGATAGTTCAAACATTACAAATCTCAACACAACTCTCCTATAGGTGACCCAAAATTTATGGTAGAGACAAAATCACTACACAAGAAAATCATGGAGAAAACCAAAGGCGCATTTACCTCAAGTGATCCTAATCCTCAAGAATTTGATCCAAGAAGTCAAGTTACCCCATCACAACAACCCTCATCTCCATCAAGGCCATATGAGATAGAAGACATTATGAATAACCCATTTGAACTTACTAGGGAGGAAATTATGGAACATCAAGCTTTAGAAAATTTAGCTCCAATTTCCCCATCTTTTGTTGCACAATCATTGACGCAGGCTTGACTTCCCTCAATATTCAAATACCCATTCTTATTATTGTAGCTAGCCTTGCTAAGGACTTTGGCCATACTCTTCCATTCAAAAGCAACACACTTGTGGGTACCCTCAACACATCTCAAAAAACCACTTGGACACCAAAATTTGGTGCTCCTCCCTTTCCTAAGGATCCCCTAAATCCATATAAACCACATAAACTCCATTACTCCACAACAACCTCAACATATCGAGGACATCAATATTCATCCATCCCCACAAATACCACAAGTTTTCCCAACATCACGCAAGAAAGTATAGACCAAGTGTCTCAAATAGACCCAAAAGGGAAAGGTAAAACCCTCACGCAAAACCAACCTTTAATGCAACATGGGACATCTTCATCCAATCCTCCTATGGATACATCAAACCCAGCAGTTTCCCAAAACACATCTATCCCATCCATTACCAACCTAACTCAAAGCAACCTCTTGGTCACGAGCCCCATCAACCATGGTAATACCTTGACCACATCTCAAACACAAGGAAATCCCCAAAACATCAGTCAATGAAATCCTTTCAATCAATGGACTCAAGGTTCTAAAGTTCCATTACCATCGCAATATCAAATGGCATCATCATCATCTTTTCCCATGATCCCCCATTATCATGCAAAATCAAATGGGACCTCAAAATTGCATTCCTCCATCCCATTCCACCATCTTGCAAGGAATGTTAAACCAAGGGAATCCCCAACCTCTCATCAACAACCCACAACCTGCACAAAACATCAACCCTTCACGGATGTCCCAACAACAAACTGATCCCACATTGCAACCACATGCTCTAGCCTTACAACAATCACAGCAAGCTTATCAGTGCAAGCCATACAACAACAGAAACAACAAGCATCCCTAGTATCACAACAATAGTAGCAACAACATCAAGTAGCCCTAGTATCTCAACAACAGTAGCAACAACAACAAGAAGCCCTAGTAGCACAATAATAGCAAGTAGCCCTAGCAGCACAACAACAACAGCAACAGCAACAACAACAAGCAACCTTAAAAGCACATCAAGCATCCTTAGTAGCACAACAACAAGAACAAGCCCAACAAGTATCTTTAGTAACACAACAACAATAGCAAGCCTAACAAGCAGCTTTAGCAACACAACAACAACATAAAGCTCACCAAGCAGTCTTAGCATCATAGCAACAACAACAAGCCCAACAACAGGCCCTTGTATCCCAACAACAACAGCAAGCCTTACTAGTTAAGTAGTATGCCCAACAACAACAACAAGGCTCCTACTATAATCCTTAGTAGAACATCGTCAACCCAAACACTCTAGGAACATATACACCTCCCCCACAATCACCTTCGTAATATCCTACACCCCCATACACACCATGTATGACACCTCATCATATCCTAGAATCCCACATATAATTTTTCTGCCTTTCCACCATATGTTCCTCCACCAAGCCCACAAGACAATATGGCATTACAAATCAAGGCATTAACACAAGAAATGTAGGATATCTAGATGGGAAAAATGAAGGAACCACATGCATAGAACCTATGCCTATATCTATTTGATCGAAACATCACAATGGTATTGTTTCCTCCTGGTTTTGGAGTACCAATATTTGAAAAATACAAAAGGAGAGGAATTCCTATAGACCATGTCAAAGAGTTTAATGTCATGTGTATGGAGGTCCCCTACAATAATTCCTATTTGATGTGCCTCTTTTCGTGAAGCTTGACAGGCCCAGCCGTCAATTTTTTTCTCAGTTGCCTCTGGGTACCAAAACCTTCTAGGAAATCATTGATAAATTCATATATCATTTCTCCTTTCATCTTGGCATGGATGTAAGCTTAGAATTGTTGTACACTCCCAAAAAAAACAAGGGAGAATCTTTCGCTAATTTCTTGCAACAGTGGAGACAAAGAGCTAGTAAGAGAAAATGGCCAATTCCCAATGAACAAGTGGGCATTATCATAGAAAACCTAGATCTAGATCTATCCTTCCACTTGAAGATGCAGGGCATTACCTATTATGAAAAGCTTTTCCCTTGATCCCTTAACATCGAGAGACCCCTAATATTACAGGGAAATACTCAAGCCTACAAATACAACTACCCATCAAGCAGCCAAAACGACAAGCTTCATGTTTGGGCTAAGAACAAGAATGTGACTAATGATGGCATCGTAGATGCTAAGCTAATTGTAAATTCTCCTAGGCCAAACACCAATCAAATGGCTAATGCTCAACCGACTATGCAACAAACAACATCACCACAAAACAATCAAATCAACAACACCGAAACTCAACAGAGATGAACTCCCAATAAGAGTTCAACTATCCGAAATGCAAATACACATAGTTGTCAGAACCTATTGAGACCATCATGAAAAAGTTGGTAGATTCAAACTTGATAATGCTTCCCAATTTTGAAAACTACCAAAAACCCCTAGATAAACCACCTTGGTACAATGAAAAATATCTTTGTGAATTTCACATTGAAATCAAGGGACACAAGACAACAAACTGCATGAGACTCAAGAATGGTATCCAAGATCTTATTGATCTAATGGAGACATATTTCTTGAAGTACCAACTGGCAACCAGGATCTCAAGATATACAAGAACCCCATGCTAGATCATAGCAAAGGGAACAACATTGGGAAAGTTAAAGATTACACAAATGTCCAGCATACCTATTCCAATGTGGTCGCTTCTTGTGATAGTGTCATCACTGTTGTCACCATCAAAGGACATAGTGTGGAGTGTGGAGTCACTACACGACATGAAAAAGTCACCATCCAAGGAGTCTCATCTCAATCTAGGGTACAACCTACTTTTCCAGCATCAAATTCTAGCAAGTACAATCTCCTAGATTAGCTTAAGAAGACCCCCACACATATTTATATCTTAGAACTATTGAGGCTATCCCCTGCACATAGGGGAATCTTAGAGAAAGCTCTATCTAGATTGTCTATCCTTGAGGATATAGATATAGAACAATTTCAAGCTATGGTAGGGCATATCACTAATCATCTCCTCACCTTGGAGCAAGATCTATCATCACAACCATCTCATAACCGTGCTTTACACCTTGAGTTCATTGTTCATAAGAAAAAGATTAAAAGAGTCTTAGTAGATGGAGGTGTTGATCTGAACATTTACACCCTTCAGTTGATCAAGAACCTAGGCTATTTAGAGGATACTACTGAGAAAGCAAAGAGTACCACTATGTGATGATCAAGGGCGGGTATTACAAGGAATCATTACACTACCCATCCAAGTGGGACCTATCATTGCAGAGGCTACATGCCAGGTGTTAGACCTTGATGTCCCCTATAACATCCTACTTGGCCAACCATGGATCCATTCCCTAAAAGCTATAGCTTTGACCTATCATCAATGTGTAAAGTTTCCTTTTGAGGGCAAATAAGTTACCATCCATGGGGATCCTGAGCCTTTTTGCTACTGCAAGAACCTTGAGGCCAAGTTTTACAAGATACCCCATATCCATAAAAATGATGAAAGGCCTGCACCATCCTCCTCATTTGTTGACCCCTCATCCCTTGCATCGATCTCAAAAGAAAAAAGACCCATTGTGTAGAAGATTCTTGGTATCGAAGCAGTGATCCAAGATTATGGTTGTGGAAACTATAAACTAACGAAGGATACTTTTGTGTTCGGGGGCTACCTCTTTCTCCCAAATCTCATGGGAAACCCATACCTAGCACCAACACAATCCTTGAAACAATAAATATGTCAGCTACTACCTTCAACAAGAGGGGGGACCTGAACAAAGAAGATGTTAATGAGGAAAACATATATAAATTGTTATATGATGATGAACGACCTGTCGTTGCTCTTCCCATGGAAGATGACAATAAAGGCTTGCAGATAATGAAGAGTTGGGGATACAACAAGAATGACAAATTAGGAAAAAATGATAATGGTTTTCTAGAACCCATTGTTCATGAGAAATGTCCAAAGAATCTAGGCTTAGGATGTACTACAAGCAAGGTTACCCTTATTGGAAAAGGTACTTCCGTCAAATGAGTTGAGGCTTCCTCTTGGTTACCAGCATCATGTGATACTAACCTTGACGACTTCCCCTTCGATGTTGCTGACCTATTTGAGAATAACTCTCTCTTTATGATATCCACAACATCCTTCACCCCAACTGATCAACCCACTGAAATAAACCTAGTATGCCCACAACTCATTGACTGGGACCAACAAGGACCACCAATTCTAGATTTATTTGAAAACAATGAAGCGGTCTCAAAATTCATGGGACTTCGTGACAACTTACCATGGGAAGATACAAGGTTGATTTTGACATAGAGATAGACACAGGAGTATACTATGGGGAAATAATTGAATCCTTTAGTTGCAAAAATGATGACATGCAACTAACATGCAGATCTTTCAGTGAAAACCACACTTTGGCACTTTCTAATCCTAAAATAGGAAAAAGAAAGGAGGTATTTGAGGGTGAAAACCTCTATAGGGAACCTAAGGATGAGGGATTCAATATCCCCCTTCGTGTAATGCATCCAGAAAATTCATTAGTGTTAGCAGAAAAGGTCGTGACTCTAGTCAATGTGGGAACAGAAGAAGCACCCAAGATCACATTCTATGTCGAATCCTTATTGGATGAAGAATAGAAGAACCTAGTAGTGTTCTTGAAAGAGAAAAGAGCTAACTTTGTATGGTCATATACAGATATTCCAAGGCTCAATCCAGAAGTATTTGTGCATCATTTAGCAGTCTATCTTGAGGCCAAATTAGTGAAGTAAAAATTAAGAAAAATGCACCCTCAGATAGCACTCTTTGTGAAACTTGAGCTACAAAAGCTTTGTGACGTTGGATTCATCTAACTGATAGATTATCTTGAGTGGGTTCCCAACCTAGTACCAGTCTTCAAACCCACTGGGGACATCATAAAATGCATGGATTTTAGAGACTTAAACAAAACATGCCTAAAGGATGATTTCCCTCTTCCTAATATCGACATCATCATGGACTTAACAGTTGGGCATGAAATTCTATCCCTCATGGATGGTCTTTCAATCTACAATCAAATCATGATTTCCAAGGAGGATCAACACAAAACTTCATTCAATTTTCCATGGGGAAAATATTGTTGGAACATGATGCCATTTGGGCTGAAGAATGCAAGAGAAACCTATCAAAGAGAAATGACCATTATCTTTCATGACATGATCCACAAAATAGTCGAAGACTATGTGGATGATATTTTGGAAAAATTAAAGAAGAGTGAATGCATAGAAGTCTTGGGACCCATCTTCGACAAACTCGAAGAGTATTTAAGGTACAGCTAAACCCAAATAAATGTGTCTTTGGGGTTACATCAGGAAAGCTTCTTGGCTACATCGTATCACAAAGAGGAATATAAATTGATCCAGCAAAAGTGAAATCCATCCTAGACATGGAGCCACCACAAACATTGAAGCAGATGAGAGGGTTACAAGGAAGGTTGCAGTCCATTAGAAGGTTCATAGCATAGTTGTTAGATAAAATCCACCTTTTCTCGCACATTCTCCATAAAGGAATATCTTACAAGTGGGATGAGAAGTGTGATAAATCTTTCCAACAAATCAAGGAATATCTATTGACACCTACAATGCTCATGCCATCGATACCAAACAAACCATTGATCATGTATATCTATGCAATATCAGTGGCACTATGTGCTCTTTTAGCACAACATGATGAAAATAGAAAGGAAAGACCCATCTATTACATCAGCAGGACCTTGGAGGGATATGAAATGAACTATTCATCCATTGAGAAAGCATGCTTAGTAGTGGTTTTTTCTTCACAAAATTTCAAACATTACATGATATCACATCGAATCAATCTTATTACAAAGATTGACCCATTGAAATATTTGTTATCCAAACCAACAGTTCTTACTAGGCGAATGGCCAAATGGGTAATGATCTTGATAGAGTTTGACATAGAGAACATTGAGCACAAGGAAATAAAAGGACAAGTGATCACAAAACAATTGGTATATGCACCTATCTATGCAAAAAATCCAAGTTTGATATCTAAATTCCTTGATGAATCAGTGTTCCTTATCAATACAATGTAGATCAATGGAATATGTACTTTGATGGATCATTTACCCAACATGGATCAGGGTTAGGTATTCTTTTTCACACCCCTCAAGGTTATTGTATTCCAAAGTCATATAGGTTATCATTTCCATGTACTAACAACATTGTAGAATACAAAGCCCTAATCACAAGCCTAAGGATAGCAGTTCAATGGAAGATACAAGAGTTGAAAGTATATGGAGACTCATAGCTAGTTATCAACCAAGTCAATGACAACTACCAAACTAAGGATGATAAGCTTACCCCTTACAAGAAGATGGTAGAGAGTCTCAAGGACCTTTTCATAGATATAAATTTTGAGTAAATTCCTCACATTAAAAACCAAGCATCAAATTCTACGGAAACAATCGGATCTTGTTTGACATGCCACACAACATCCTTCAATGCAAATTCTTGGTAGAACAACTTCTCGTACCAAATTTCAAAATCCTAGAATCTGAATTCACGTGGTGTCATTGTTGGCCCCGATCCCCATGGTATCATGACATATTCACCTACCTTACTAGAGGAACCCTCCCATCCGATCTATCACCTCCAACCTTAAGAAGACCTTTGTTAAAAATGCATCCCGATTTGTGATCCTAGGTGATACCTTATAATGTTGAAGCATCGAGGGGACATTACTATGATGTCTTAACCAAGAGGAAGCCTTAACCTCCTTAACAAAAGTACACGATGGTATATGTGGTTCCCATTCTAGTGGTATGACTTTAGCTAAGAAATTATTGAGGATGGGGTACTACTGGTCAACCATGGAAAGGGAAGCTCATTTGTATGTGCTAGTATGTACCCAGTGTCAATAGCATGGAGATATTATTCATGCTCCAACTTAGGAGTTACAACTAATGATCACACCTTGGCCTTTCTCACAATGGGGACTTGATCTCATGGGGAAGATTACTCCAACCTCATCTAATGGCAACAAGTTCATCATAATAGCCACTAAGTACTTTACCAAGTGGGTCAAAGCCATTCCTATGACCTACAA
>VDFB02105785.1:559357142-559383468 GCA_007258455.2 Sequoia sempervirens
TCATTTGTTCACACCGAATTTAATAGCTTTAATTCTCTATAAATTTCAAATAACTGGGTCCATGACGGCGATTTCAGACATAAAATGAAACAAAGTCTTGATCTGCAACTACTAAGACAATTCTGATATGCTATTCAATGTAATGCTAGTGATTGATATTATTAAATAGTTAATAGTATATTTGTAAGAACTATTCAGTCAATATTTTTCAATGTTTTTGATTACGAGAAAAATAGGTTTTGATGGAACCCAAAACCTATTATAAAACGGTTTTGAAGGGATCCCCAACCCTATCCAAGAAAAAACATGATGCATCAAAGATAAACTATAAACCATCAGCAGTCCAACAACAATATGTACATAAATATTGTTAATGTACCCGTTTTTATATTTTTATATAATATTCAATAGTAATTTACTATAAAATTAATCAATAGTACATTTTTAAATCTATAAGTATTTTGGAATGCATAGATTAATATATTATCATGTAATCCGTCAAAATATGAATCATGAAGAATTAATTTCATTAGATACAAAAGAAATATAATTAGGGATGTCATATTATTTGATTTGCATCATTTGAGTATATTTCAATGCTCAATTTTTCTTATTGAATAAAGTGTTTCAAATCAATTAGAGATTTTTTCTATTCGATGATAAATACACATCACAAAAAATAAATTTATATGATTGTTTCAATATATAATCTAATAGTATATATCAAAACCATTTAACAACTAGCTAATGCTATTCATGTTTAAATTGGCTATTGATAAAAGTGTTTTAGGCCAATCCAAGATCTTTCTATTTAATGATAAATACTCTTTATAAACATCAAACTTATACTATAGTTTCAATTTATAATCTGATATCATATGTCTAAACAATTTAACAATTAACTAATCTTGTTCAAAAAAATAAAAATCAATATATTCAAGAATTGCCTTTATTTCTTCCACAAGCAACAAACTAGAAACTATTTTTATAAGGAAAACTTCACTTTCTCAAAAATTAGGGTTATAATATTTAGAATAAATATTGCAATTTTATTAGTGGTTTAGAGAAAGGAAGAAATAAAATAGTAGATGGTGCCAAAGCATAACATTTGATAGAAAGTTTTCTTAAGTGATCAAAAATAATTTTTCCAGCACTAACTGCCATTTCATAATGGATATTTTCATGTTTTTACAAAGTATTTGAGTTTTGTTAAAAATAATATTTAAAAATTATGTTCCTTCAAATAATAAAATTTAGTAATATCTAAAATAATTGATAGAAAAAGACATTTCCAACGATCATATTAAGGATTACAACAGGGATATGTGAAAAATAAAATAGGTTATTTAATTTTGTCGTTTGTATGTGGGTTTACCTCATATAGTGTGTATGATGCCTCCGTTGCGTTCTTAGAGACAAATGGGCGCCTTGTTCCATCTCATCTCTCCAAGGGATATAAAGTGATCCCACATCACATGTGCAAAAGCATGTACTATAATTGATGCCAAAGAGGAAGGTTTCTAAGACATAAAATGATTCAATTGTTGGTAATGTGGGAGGATATTGGGCAACATTCTGTATAGGTAGGTGGATATTCAAAGCTTAAACCTTAGGTATTTCACTCAATATTCTATTGAATCTAGTACCTCTTTAATCTACAAGCATGTCTAAGTGTGCAAGTTCTAGACAAAATTAATAGTGTACTAATGTAGCCTTCACTACATCCAAACAAAATTGAGAGAAAGTTTTTAAAAAAAATTGTGAAAAGAGAAAAAAATAAGTCTAGGTATAACTAATGCTAAAAATATCTAGAATAATTCAACAAAATAAAAATTTCTTAATTCTCACCTATTAACCTATAGTAATTCTATTATTGATGGTCTGCATTTAATCTTGTGGTTTAGTTCTTGAATAAGCATTACAATTTAGCTCATAAAAATATTGTTACAGTTTGCTTGCAATTTAAATTATCTTCTTTTAGCATTGATCAATCAATATTATTTACACCATTCAAATACTTGATTCATACTATTTTCATTTCAAGATGGTGATCCTATTCCTAAATTTTGATAATAATAATACAAATTATTCTAGCTTAAATATTACACATTTATTTTCTTCTAAACATAAATATTTTTTATGAAAACAACAATATATGCTATTGTCCATTCAACATATGTATGAAAATAAGTACTAAATAAAAAATAAATGCAAATGCTCAGATTCAAGGAAAATACACAAGTGCTAAAATAAATGTTGAACAAAATACAAGTGTAGAAAATAATTCTTGAATGGTAATTTTTATGATGTTATTAGTAATACCTATAGGATAATAATGATGAATGGTGAACAAAACTATTCTAATTATAACATAGTAAAACAACACATAATAAAGAAAATAAAAAAATAAAAAGAGTACAAAAAGATCACCTCCTTCTACTGAAGTGATCCAAACTCCCCCTTTTGGAAGGATCTCCCTAAGTTAAGATGAAATTATAAGAATTTATTTCTTATTTGCATTCAATCATCCCACATGTGGAATGGAAATTTTCCATTAAAAAAAGAACTTTGCTTCCTGTATAATTGATCCTTACTATATATCTGAGGCTTATTTCTTAAATATACTAAATTTATATAGAAATTAAACTAGATTGAGGGTGATCCCACAATAGTGGTTTACAATTTTTGGCCAAATTAGACACAGAAATAATTTTTTTTAACTAAATCTTCACTTTCGGGCATCTATAGTGGCTAAACCGTGAGGAATTTGAATATGATGCAAACTAGAGTTTCGTGACATTTTGTTTGTGGATTCTAAATATATTTTTTTTCAATTTGTTTGGAATAATATTGCACTTCTTTTTCCATCACCTTTGAAAACTAGTTTTTTTTAGAAAACAACATTTTTAAAAAGTGACGCTCACCGTATAACATATAACTTTTTTTTCACGAAGGATAAATTCTAATTCTTTCGAATTTAGATTTGTAACTCCAATATCTAGTGCTTGCACTTGGTTAGACAATTTTTTATTGAATATTTTTTCTTTAATCAAGTTTCAAAGTTTAACCAATTACAATTCAGTCATAGCACGACCGTATAACGTGTATCTGTTTTGTATGTATCAAAATTCAATTTTTTTTTGTTGGATGAAGGACTTCAATATCTGGTGCACTCATATTTTTCAATTTTTTTTTGATAATCTACTATTTTTCCACATGTGCAGAACAAAGAGCTTGATTTTTGGTGAAAAACCTACATTCACAAGAAATAAAAAATAAATATAATAATAAAATTAAATTTATTTAAAATTATACTTTTTGGGAAGCTTATAATAAGGACTACATACTTACAAAAAATAAATTTTAAATGAATTCATTTGATCTCACAAAAGGTAAATCAGAAGTGGTTTTTTATCAACATTTTGATAGGTGTAAAGGAGACTCCATTATAGGTATGGTTTAAAACTAGAAAGATTATATCAAAGGAGGTTTGATCTAAGTTAGTTTGATCAAACCCTCTTCAATTGGAATGCTTTAAATGGAACATTTTAAGGCTTAAATCATTATATTTTCTAAAGAGATGTGATTTCAGCAAAAATCAGAATCTCCTAGAAATTGTAAAATAGCTTTGTGGGATCACCCTTGAACTAGGAACTAAATTAGACTAAAATTTTTCCTTCATTTTATTGTTAAGACTATTAGTATTTTTATTCAACAAGATATGCTAACGATCTAACTAGGACATGTCCCTTATTAGAGGTATGAGTTCATATAGGCATGACCTATTTTAGGGGAAGTTCCCTTGAATAATTACTTTATTTATTCATGTCTCAACATCAAATTGAATACTATCCAAAAACAAGAATTGAAGTGAGTTATAAATTTTATGAAGACTAGCTCGATAGTTCGAGTCATGTAGGGTTATCTTTCTCTACGATATATACCAAGAATAAATTTGGGCACAAAATTAGTTGAGATATCTCTGACCTATAAGAGGAGTGAATATCTTATGAGTCAAAATAATACTTTAAAGCTTTGGGACCCACTCTAGAGCTCTATGACCCATTCTAGAGCTCTATGACCCACCCCAAAGATCTATAATCCACTCTTGATTTGGTCACCTCTCCCTTATGACTATCTCTAGAGAGATCTAGAATTTTCAATCATTGCATCCATAGCTACTTTAATCACAAGACATAGATATATTTGCATAGACATAGGAAATCATAAAAATGTTCAAGAATATTCAACCATTAAAATAATAAGTAAGAAAACATGTTATCTATCCATTCTTAAAGTATTTATAGGTATTTAATAATATATTAAATGTACCAAGTCCATAAATATTAAAAAATTCAATAATATGTATATGAAAATGAAAGATAATCATTAGTACACACGTGAATTCAGATTCTAGGATTTTGAAATTTGGTACGAGAAGTTGTTCTACCAAGAATTTGCATTGAAGGATGTTGTGTGGCATGTCAAACAAGATCCGATTGTTTCCGTAGAATTTGATGCTTGGTTTTTAATGTGAGGAATTTACTCAAAATTTATATCTATGAAAAGGTCCTTGAGACTCTCTACCATCTTCTTGTAAGGGGTAAGCTTATCATCCTTAGTTTGGTAGTTGTCATTGACTTGGTTGATAACTAGCTATGAGTCTCCATATACTTTCAACTCTTGTATCTTCCATTGAACTGCTATCCTTAGGCTTGTGATTAGGGCTTTGTATTCTACAATGTTGTTAGTACATGGAAATGATAACCTATATGACTTTGGAATACAATAACCTTGAGGGGTGTGAAAAAGAATACCTAACCCTGATCCATGTTGGGTAAATGATCCATCAAAGTACATATTCCATTGATCTACATTGTATTGATAAGGAACACTGATTCATCAAGGAATTTAGATATCAAACTTGGATTTTTTGCATAGATAGGTGCATATACCAATTGTTTTGTGATCACTTGTCCTTTTATTTCCTTGTGCTCAATGTTCTCTATGTCAAACTCTATCAAGATCATTACCCATTTGGCCATTCGCCTAGTAAGAACTGTTGGTTTGGATAACAAATATTTCAATGGGTCAATCTTTGTAATAAGATTGATTCGATGTGATATCATGTAATGTTTGAAATTTTGATAAAAACTTTCCATCCTCCAAAACTAGGAAAACTTGTGGTATTTGTGGGGATGGATGAATATTGGCATCCTCGATATGTTGAGGTTGTTGTGGAGTAATGGAGTTTATGTGGTTTATATGGATGTAGGGGATCCTCAGGAATGGGAGGAGCACCAAATTTTGGTGTCCAAGTGGTTTTTTGAGATGTGTTGAGGGTACCCACAAGTGTGTTGCTTTTGAATGGAAGAGTATGGCCAAAGTCCTTAGCAAGGCTAGCTACAATACTAGGAATGGGTATTTCATTTTTCCCTACTGATGGGGTCATTTGAATAGTGAGGGAATTCAAGCCCACCCCAATGATTGTGCAACAAAAGATGGGGAAAATGGAGCTACATTTTCTAAAGCTTGATGTTCCATAATTTCCTCCCTAGTAAGTTCAAATGGGTTATTCATAACGTCTTCTATCTCATATGGCCTTGATGGAGATGAGGGTTGTTGTGATGGGGTAATTTGACTTCTTGTATCAAATTCTCAGGGATTAGGATCACTTGAGGTAAATTTTCCATTGGTTTTCTCCATGTTTTTCTTGTGTTGTGATTTTGTCTTTACCATAAATTGTGGGTCACCTATAGGAGAGTTGTGTTGAGATTTGTAATGTTTGAACTATCTAGTTAACTCAAATCTAGGTAAAAGGGATGATTTAAGTCATTTTGGAGCAATGATGGTAATGGGAGATGAAAAAATGAATGATATGAGGAATGATCTTTGCAAACATTTTGGGACAACACTTTTGACTTGTCAGTTTGATTGTTTTGATGTTTGAATAAAGAATGTTTATGAACTTGTGAATCTTTAGGGTAGACTTGTGACCTTCAAGATAAATGAGTTTGAAGATGATAATTGAATTAAGTAAGTACATGGAAAAGGATTCATTTCACATACAAAGTAGCTAAGTTAGGATTTGGGTTGATAGATGTTCAAGTCACAAAAGTGTTGGTGTGTACAAATTTTTTGCAAAGTTTGATGAAGTGAAGTTTTGATTTTGATAAAGGGGTGGATGAAGGTGTTTGACCCAATATTGACTTAGAGTGAGCCTTTATTTTCAAAGAACAAGGTGGTGAAAAACATGCTATACCTCTAAAGTGTTCAAATCCTATGATCAATGAGAAGTTCTTGTAAAATGTGTAGATCCGGTTTGTTCATGAAATAGTGTAGAAAATGTCTCCTTAGTGATTTATCTCGATTTCGGTACTTCCTTAAGATACGCCTTCTAATATTATTTGAACTATGATGTCGAAGTTTGAAATAGTGGCTTGTAGGCCTTCTCTTGGGGATTTTGATTTTGCGTGAGATCATTTAAGATAGGCCTAAGATTATGAAAAAGACCAATTTTTGACTCAATTGAGAGGTTCATATTGGGCATACATGTTTGGATCATTCATTGAAACACATCTATAAACATTTCTTACCAACAAGTTCCAATTTTGGTAGAGTTCCACAAAGTGTTGTTTGATAGCTTTTGGACTATGATGTCTAAGTTTGAAGTGATGACATGTAGACCTTCTCTTGGGGATTTTGATTTTGCGTGAGATCATTTAGGGAAGTATAAGATCATGAAAAAGAAGATATTTATTGCCACATGGGGGGTGGTAATATGGGCCTTCTAGCCACAATATCAACTTATTCTTCTTCTTCATCTAAGATGCATGCTGTATTTCTCCACTGGGTCAGTGTTTCCTTTATTTAAAAAGTGAAGATTCTTAAACTACTAATTATATTGGTTTGTTCTCCTTCAATGAGTTAAAAGTTTGGTTGAATGATAGCGGGTGCAAGGTTTGGTTGTTCAATAAGAGCGATCAAACACCAAATGGTCATGTGGGGATCAATTTTTTAATTTATCTTGCTTAATGAGTTTCCTTTTTACCACAACCACTTTGTCTTTCTTAAGTTCAAACTAAATGTCTATGTCAAAAACATCATCTATCTCACAAAGTTGATTTTGTGAAAAGGATGAAGTTAGGGGCATCGTTACCTAGGTTAACTTTGGGAAGTATGGATTGAGATGTAAACCAAAATATTTAGAAGTCTCTAAGAATAAATCCTTAGGAAAAGCATCAATATCAATGTTTTGTGAAAGGGTATCCATACTTACACCAAAGGGTTTGAAATTTAGAAAAGACTCATTTATGTTTGTTTGCAATTATTTTGGATTCAAGCAAGTGTTAAATTGACTCACAAGAATTTACAATCCTAGATAGATCAAGTAAATATTTCTTAGTAGGATTACCATCATCAGAAGAGATGATTAATCCATGAAGATGAAATGGAAAAATAGGCTATGCCAAGGAAATGTAACGTCTTGACATGCCAAGCTAAGGAGTCCCTTCCCCATTTGCTTTATTGCCTCAATAAAAAAATGGATGTATGGTAAGTAACTTCTGCGCATGGTGCTACTCCCATGCACTACCTTAAAATACATTTCAGAATTGGACTTGGTTAGCCACTACAACAAGGTTTTTAATGATTGTATCTAGGATAGACTGGTGCCATACACACAACGATTCACTTAATTAAGAGGCCTCCCAACCATTAGAAATATCTAAGGGGTTTAACACATCACAAGGATACTAAGGTAGACATTTGTTGGTATGGCACAACCAAAACCAGTTGGTTAGTGACTTTCATCACTCCAAATTATTTATATAGTGAGCTGGATAGAAAGCACCACTTGGGTCATTCCCTCTCACAAGTTGGGAGGCAAGCCCTCTAAAGGTAACACATGTTTGAAGTGTAAAATGCTTTTCATGAACTTAGATTACCAATAGGTCTCAGGGGAGAGGATAAGTACTTCCAAGCTAAAAAATAGACTTGTGTGTTTCTCTTCAGTTTTAACCAAGTTGAGCATTTGTTTTAAACCCAAAATAAATCTAGTTTGGTCCTAAAATGTGAAATAAAGCATCATAAATGGGTTATAATTGCTCCATTATTGTCGAAATACTTGTTAAAATTATACAATTAATGACAAAATGCTCTTTCACTTCAAATTTTATCTTCCAAACCTACAAAACCAGTTAGTCTAAAAAACCAAAACAAGAAGTCAGAGACATGTTAGTGATCAGATAAAGCCAAAAAATTCAAACTGGTGGCAAAAAATCAAGTTTTGTTATGTTTACTAGTAATTGACGACGTTGAAATCAATTGCATTGTCGAAATTCATCAATAGTGTCGCTATCTAGGATATGTGTCATTATATTGAAAAACAGATAGCAGCGCTCTATAGTAAATAGGGAGTTCAATTGCATCGCCGTATCAATTACATCGCTAAAGAAAAATTCATTCTACGTTAAAAAATAAATTTAGCGTTACTATATTAAAATTTGGTGACAAAATTAATTATGTGTCGCTATTTTAATTATGTGTCGTTGTAGAGTGACATGTCATCAAATGCATCAATGGATAATCAATAGTGTTGCTACATTTGTAAACACAAGAACAATAGACATTTGGAGAAAAATTCATCAGATTGATTAGTTCAACCCCTCCCTCTAGCACCAAAATGTGACCAATGGATTAGTATGGGGCCTAGGCCAACTACACTTGATCCATGAGGATTCAAAGTATAATTGTGCCACCAAACATTAATCCAATAAGATCAATCAATAAAAACAAAACTAGGAATCCATTAAAACTAACATATTAAATCATGATTTAAGCTTCAAAAAACCTATTCTAATCCATTGAAACTTAAGTCCTATTGGGGGAGTGGTGTCACATTAATGTGGAATGGCGACCCTTTCCCAGTCTTGTGGATAATGAGCCTGTTTCAATCAATTCTATTGAAGACAATTGACGAAACTGATGAAGGATGTGTGATAAAACATGATTTCAATGCTAAATTAATATGATCAATGCTAAGATGATTGATATGGGTGTATGCAAATCTACTCTAAATGTATGCAAGCTTAAAAAGATTAAAACCCTAATTACAAGATATGCTAAATGTATGCATCTATGTTATCATGGAATCCATTAATGGAAGCTAAGCTAATATGCAAGTAAATTGAGCTAAAATATGCTAAATAAGTGCTAAATATGAGTGCAAGTGAAGGTGATTTTAACAACATAAGTTTTCTCTTAAAAGATGGATCCATTTGTCTCCAAATAGTGACCTATTTATAGGAGGAAAAATGAGAAATGAAGGGTTAAGATTAAAAAAGTTAATCAATGGTCAAAAATTCAGGAAAGATGAAGGCATGGATCATGGATTCTCATCAATGGATGAGAATCAAGGGTTCATATTCTTCCAAACAAAGACACTTCCAAAACTTTCACAAGAAGTCTTGTAAGTTTGTTATGAGGAAAAATATTCCTTTTTTCAAATGAGTGAGAAGAGAGAATATTCTTGGGCATATTTATCATGGGTGAGGGGAAATTATATATTTAGAAAATTAAAACATAGTTTTAATGTGCAAAAGGGGGAAGGAATATGGGAATATTCCTTCTAGAGGAATGTGCAAAGGAGGAATATTCCCTTAGAATATTCCCTTGCAAGTGGGAAGATTAGATTTATTAGTAATTTGATAATTAAAAAAAGGTTCAATTATGAAAATTAGGGGAATTTCATGATATTCATTAAATAAATGATTTAATGAAAATGGGGAAAGTGATATGATATTTAATTAAATAACTTAGGGTTATTTAATTAAATAAAATGACTTAAGGATTTAAATTAAATAACTTGATGTATTTAATTTAATAGGGAAAAATGTTAGCATGAAAGGGGGTGAATTAACCCGATTAGATTAATTAGGTTAACAGATACAAATGATGCAATTAATTAAATAGCTAGGCTAATTTAATTAATTAAGCAAAAAGAGGATGAATTTTAGGATGAAATGGTGTTAATATACCCGATTCGAGTGCATGATATCATTTAGGATATTTTCAAGTGTCTACAGTACCTGATGCTAAGCAACAAAATGTTATCCCACAGGCTCCTGCAAGTGTTAGATGTTCTACAAGGATAACTAGACCTCCAAAAATATTTTCTCCATTGTTATATTCTATATTATTAACTGATTCTGGTGAACTTGAAGGTTATGAAGAAGCAATGCAGGTAGATACCAAAAAGCAATGGAGCTAGGCATGAAAGAGGAAATGGATTCCTTGCTACAGAATCAGACTTGGGACTTAGTCAAATTGCCTGCAGGTAAAAGAGCATCGCCAAATAAATGGGTTTACAAGTTGAAAGAAGAAGATGGAGGCAAGAAAAGATATAAGAACAAACTCATGGTCAAAGGTTTTGTATAGAGAAAGGGTATAGATTTTGATGAAATATTTTCTCCAGTTGTAAAGATGACTTCTATTAGAACTATTCTAAGTCTTGTGGCCGCGGAAGAATTGCATCTTGAACAAGTAGATGTGAAAACAAAATTTCTCCTTGGGGATTTGGAAGAGGAAATATACATGAAAGAATCATAGGGATATGAGGTCAAGGGTAAGGAGGAGTTTGTGTGCAGGTTAAAGAAGAGTTTGTATGGCTTGAAGCAAGCACCTCGGCAATTGTATTTGAAATTTGATAGTTTTATGGCTAAACAAGGTTACAAAAGATGTCATTCTAATTATTGTATTTATTTTAATAAATTAGATAATGGAAGCTATATTATCTTGTTGCTTTATGTTGATGACATGCTTATTGATGGGTCTAACATGCAACATATTAATGAACTTAAGAAAAAATTAGAAAATTCATTTGATATGAAGGATTTGGGTGCAACAAAAAATCCTTGGTATGAGGATCACACGAGACAAGACAAACAAAAAATTATTTTTATCTCAAAATGAGTATGTAGAGGTGTTGAAAAGGTTTAACATGCACAATGCAAAAGCAGTTAGTACACCTTTGCCTAGTCATTTTAAGTTGACTAAGGAGATGTGTCCAAATACACAAGAGGAGGAAGAAAAAATATCTAAGATACCATATGCGTCAACAGTTGGTAGCTTGATGTATGCAATGGTATGCATAAGGCCAGATGTTGCACATGTAGTGGGAGTTGTGAGTAGGTATATGAGAAATCCAAGAATGGAACATTGGAATGCGGTAAAATGGATCCTCCAATATTTGAGAGGTACCGCTTCAAAGAAATTATGTTTTGGAGGAACAAATTATGCTCTAAAAGGATATGTTGACTCTGATCTGGCAGGTGATATTGATAACAGGATGAGTACTATAGGGTATGTTTTTACTATAGGAGGTATTACAATTAGTTGGATTTTGAGGCTACAAAAGGTGGTTGTACTTTCAACCACTAAATTTGAGTATGAACATTGCTGCTACAGAAGCTAGCAAGGAGATGATTTGGTTACAACATTTTCTAGAGGAATTGGGATAATGACAAGAAGATAGCCCTTTGTACATTGATATCTAGAGTTCTATTCATCTTGCTAAGAATTCAGCTATGCATTCAAAAACTAAGCATATACAACTCATATACCATTCATCCGGGGTGATCCCACAAAGCTGGTTTACAATTTCTGGGAGATCCAGATTTTTGCTAAAATCACATATTTTTAGAAAATATAATGATTTAAGCCTTAAAAAGTTCCCTTTAAAGGATTCTAATTGAAGAGGGTTTGATCAACCACCTTATATCAAACCCCCTTGGATAGAACCATGCTAGTTTTAAACCATACCTATAACAGAGTCTCCTTTACACCTATCAAAATGTTAATAAAAAACCACTTTTGATTTCCTTTTTGGAGGATAAAATGAATTCATTTAAAATTTATTTTTTGTAAGTATGTAGTCCTTATTATAAGCTTCCAAAAAGGTATAATTTTAAATAAATTTAATTTTATTATTATATTAATTTTTTATTTCCTGCGAATGTAGGTTTTTCACTGAAAATCAAGCTCTTTGTTCTGTACATGTGGAAAATAGAATATTATAAAAAAATTTGAAAAATATGAGTGCACTAGATATTGAAGTCCTTGATCCAACAAAAAAAAAAAGAATTACAATACATACAATAAAAATTATTCGTTATACAGTTCGCCTATGTTTGAATTGTAATTGGTTTGACTTCGAAACTTGATTAAGGAAAAATATTCAATAAAACACTATGAAACCAATTGGAAGCACTAGATATCGTAGTTAAAAATCTAAATTTGAAAAAAATAGAATTTTATTCCTCATGGAAAAAAAGTTATGCATTATACGGTGAGTGTCACTCAAAAATGTTATTTACTTAAAAAAAACTAGTTTTCGAAGGAGATGGAAAAAGAAGTGCATTTTAATTCCAAAAAAATTGAAAAAAATATATTTAGAATCAACAGATAAAATGTCACAAATCACTAGTTTTCATCATGTGAAAATTCCTCACAGTTTAGCCGCTATAGGTGCCCGAAAGTGAAGATTTAGTTAGAAAAAATTATTTCAGTGTCTAGTTTGGCCAAAAATTGTAAACCAGTATTGTGGGATCACCCTCCAGTTAGTTTTGGAGGATGGAAAGTTGAAGTTGGAGAAAATTCACACAAGTGAGAATCTTGTAGATATGTTCATAGAGGCAGTCACAAAGGAGAAATTGAATTCCTCATCAGTTTTCGTTGGCCTTCACGACTGATAATGGTGGATATAAGAAACTAGCTAGACCTATAATCTAGTGGACATTGCAAGTGCAACAGTGTCATCCAGGATCAATCTCCAAGTGGGTGTGTGCAAGAAGTTGAGTCCACTTTTTGGCCAAAAAGTGGAAGTGTTTTCCTCGATTTTAGAATTTGTCACATTTGACCTTAAAATTTGAAGCACTTAGAGATGGAATCTTAAAAAAGTCACTAATCATAAAATCTAGTACTCAAAGTCTAGTTTCCAAATATATAATTTATTTCAATACCCAGATGGTACAAATTGAGTTTCAATAGGTGTTTCTAAAAACCACTGTTTAAAAGTCGTTTTTTTACCATACCATGCATGTGTACATCCATATTTTGACCTAAATTATCATATTTTTCTAAATACTTTTGGGAAAAGATTTGTGACTCATTGAAGCACGTTTTCGATATTCTTTTGCAATTTTTTATTGAATATTTTTTTGTTAAATTTTTATTAGCCATATTTGTCATTTTGAAAAATCGTGTACGCACACATAAGATGACCTAAGCTTATCATTTTTTATTTTTTTTAAATTGAAAAGAATTGTTTGAAGTATTTTTGGTGCAATTCATTTTACAAAAAAATATTTTAATAAAAAGTTATTAAAATACTAAAAACCCCGATAATTCAAGTTTATGGACCAGTTTCATTAGAAATTAATTGAAAATAAGAAAAAAATCAAATTATAAACAAAATCACATATTTGGAATCTGCACTGTCTCATCTATAATGGGTTTTAATTTCGTAAAATAATTTGGCAAAATAGGTCTTCAAACATATGTCCAAAGTCATTATTTTCCTTTGACATTAAAATGACCTTCAAGTTGCAAGTTAAACTAGGTCCAAAGCTTAGGTTTGGGTCCCCAAGCCATTTACCAAACCAAAAAACAAGCCAAAAACCCAACCAAAAATTCATATTTTAAAAAATGGGATCCCGTTTCATAAAAACAAATTTTTATGGTTATGCTAAACAGATCCTTTATTGAAAATTGCTAAAAATGGAAAGTTTCTTTTAGAAAGTTTTCAAAATGGGATCATCCCGTTTGAAAACTTTTCAAAATGGAAAATTTTCAAAATTGAAAGTTTCCAAAAATGGCAAGTTTTCAAAACAGGATCCCGTTTTGAAAACTTGACATTTTTAGAAATTTTGGAAAATTTTCAGATTTGGAAAAATGGGATCCCGTTTTTTAAATTTAGGCTCGGGATCCTGAAGCTAAACGAGATCCCACTTTTTAAAAACAGGATCCCGTTTATTAAAAATCAGGATCCTGTTTTTGCAAGTCGATTTCATTTTTTTGCTTAGAAGGCAAAAAATTCCACGTTTCGTGGACTGATCTTCTTGCATTTACCCAAGTGGGAGATTGTTTGGTGTGGACCTCGATCAATCTCTAAGTGGGAGATTGTTGGTATGTGGCGACTGATCATGAAAATACTGTACACTCGTAACATATCCTCGTTAGGGTTTCCGCTAACACATCAAGTGAAAAAATGACTTTTGAAAACCCTAATTCTAGAAGCTTCCAAAAAGGCTTGTTATAAGTGGTTGGGATGTACGTTGCGGTATCGGATTCGTGAGATCATAATTTTCTTTGCATTGGATAATAAAACCATTGGGTGGCTGAGTTTCTATGGATGTAGCCCATATTGTGTGAACCACATTAAATTTTTGTGTTGATCTCTTTTGTGTTATTCTTCATTATTATTTTTGGGTTATTTAATCTGCATATAATTGTTAATGTTTATTGCTCTAATCTTCCTGAACCCTTACAATATGTGTGTCTTGGTATTCCATTATTTATTTATTTAATATAATGTTTATCTCCCAAGTTTGGCCCCCCAAGTTAGAGGGAAAGTATTGGAGCCAAAATTAGTGTCCTTTCACATTCCAAAGAGGTATTCTAAGGGTTGGGGATATTTAAAATGAAGGGTCATCTTTGGGAGCTATGTTTGGGGCTTAAGATTTATTCACAAGTCTATAAATTCATCCTCTTAGATGTAGAAAGTATGAGCAATAGTTGAATCTAGAGTTTTATTATAGGCACAAGGATAGGTTGAGGCATAAGGAGGTTATTCACTAGTGCATAGGTGCTTCCATGTTCAAGGCAAAGAGGAGAATGAAAGTGATTGTAAATTGTAATCTCATTTATTTAAAGATAATGCATATTTGGCCTCTCTTCTTGGTTAAGTTTTTTCACAAGGGTTTCTCCATGTAAATCCTATTTTATGTGGTGATCTTATGTTTTTGATTTGTGCCTCATTGCTGCTATCTTATGGTAATGTTATATTTTTTATATATTGATGTTATAATTTCACATACGATGGTGTTAAATTAAGCATGTCATGTTGGCTGATTTTTAGCATCATAAAGAAGATGGATCTAATTATGGTAACTTTATATTAAGACAACTTAATTTTAATATTTGTATATAAGTTTAGGATTTTCATGTTGTTATAGTCCAATCCTTGTATCTAATACATTGAAGTTATATTTGGATAGAGATTGAATTTTCCAACAATTGGTATTAGAGATTATGTATTTCTCATCAAATGTTTCATTTGCATTATGACCCCTTATAGATCAGAGCATAAAATTGGGTATATGAGTTAGAAATACATGGTGTATATCCCATGTCACACCCAAAGTAGAATATATAGATACCAAGCATTCCTTTAAAGAGGTTGCATGGTTATAAAAACTATGTTTAAGAGTTGATTTTGATCATAGGGTGGCTTAGTTTAGATATAATGGTCAACGTTCCATTTTTATGACAAAGAATCTTGTGTACCATAATCATACCAAGTATGTTGATTTATATTATTTCTTTGTTCAAGAGATAACGGGGAATAATAAGGAAATATTTGTAAAGGGTGACACTTGAGAGAATATTGAATAAACATATTCACTTATGAAGGTAGTGAGAATAGATAAGTTCTCTTGGTGCAATGTTGTTATGGGCTTGACATATTGTACTTGATTTATTTATGATTCCATATATATATATATCATGTGGGAGAATGTTAGGATAGTGTTATATTTAATTGTAATCCTAATGTATAATGTTTTATCTCCAAATATCTTGGAATGAGTAATAAGATCTTCATGTAGGTGGTTGAGAGATATTATTATTTTATTTATTCTCTCAATTGGCTTGAATATTATTGTGATGGAATTTATAAACATGGAGAATGATGGTGGTAGTTACAAATTGATTTGAATGTAATTATATCACTTTCCTCACTCTAAGCACTAGAGGAGAAAGTGAAACATTTTTGTTACGATAGGTGTGTCTCACTTGAGATAGTGTTATCATTTTAGACTTCTATCCTTGGGATTGGTTCCTATAGAATTGAATAAATATTCCATTAAAAATGGTTTCTATTTATGAATCCATTGATTAATCACACGTGGTATTTAGTTTTTGTCATACCACTACTAGATCATAAGTGTGAGGAAAGGAGAACTCTTTCCATTCACACTAGTTCCATAAAGTACTAACATCTATGTAATTGAATGACTGAGGTGACATTACTAGTTTCAAATGCTAGAGGTAATTTAAGCACTCTCTTGTTCCATAATATAATTAAAAAATATAATAGTCTTGTCAATATTAACTCTCCAATTTAATCAAAAAGACAAATGATAGATGAAATCTCCCTTGAATATAAGTAGAGAGACAAGTGATAGAGGATATCTTTCAACATAAACATTCATTAATCTATTCTTTCTTTAAGACAATTTTCTCTATTAATTCTAATAACTTTGTCTACTGTTCTTTTCTTTTAATTAAGAAATAAAAAATATGATATTATATGATTAATTTTCCTTATAATATAATCGTATACTTATTTAGTAGACTCAATAAAAAAGAACCACTATTATTTAAAATTTTAGTTATAAAATGAAGTTCTCCCTTTTTTAAAGAAGAAAAGCACGCCAAACAATAATATAAAAGGAAGGGGGGAGAGAGGGAGTGAGAGCATTTCATTCAATGCATAAACTTAAGCAACTAAGGGATAAATATCATTACACATAAGGAACATTCCTACATTGCCAAGTGTACCTAAGTTGAAAGAAAAAATGCATGGCGGGGATTCAAATTTGTGACCTTGGATCACATAAATTTTGTCTTTGGTGGGCTTTTTCAATTGTATAATAGTACCTCTGTTCAACTCTCTGAAATTTTTATTTATGTTTAGAAAATGAAAATTCATTTCTTGGAAAATCTAATCTACCAATCAGAAAACAAGGAAACTCTATTATCAGCAATTTAAAATTGAGTATTTAGTGAGTAAAAAGCACAAATATTAGAAAATTGGCCAATGGCAAGGAAGGCCAGGCCAAAAAAAGCCAACAGTAATCTTTTAATTGTAAACTGCTTCAAGTCAATCAGGAATCAGAGCTTTCCTGGACAGATTCCGAGGTGGAGGTGGAGGTGCTGGCCATTGGCTGTGGCTTATTTACAGGAGGCATAGGGAGATGCCCAATCTCACAATTTAGTCGAAACTTTTGAAAAGATTGAATGCTCTCCATAGGAACATCGTATTTGATCAAAGTTTCAACCAATAATCGCCATTTATCTGTAGTCTCATCGAGACTGATTCCTTCAACATAAAGATCAACAATACTTTTCAATGAGGGATCTTCATCATTCACAGACGTACCATCTAACACAAGTTTCTTCCAATTCTGCAAGACACGTTAGGCATATAAGGAGATCTGTAGAGCTAAAAATCCATAAAACTTAAACGAGATAAATAAATGCAGCAAACTAAACTACCTTTATAATAAGGTCGATATTGTCTTTCCACTGCCAGCAACAAAATATCCATACAAGCAGTTGCACCTGCCAGCCGGACAAGTTTTTCACTTGACCGATTTGAAAGAGAATGTTCCACGCTAAACGATAGTATGTGAGGAATTTTTTCCATTCGCGAGGAAGATGTGGGGCATCCATTACTTGTTTGCTCAAGAAATTTATGGCTTTCCGTTCCTGAATACTGTATTTTGGAAGTATCAACTGGCTATTTATTGGCGTGCTTTGCAGTCGCGAGGTTGTCTTGTTCGATCCTAATGAAATGTAAAAGCCCCTTCAATGATTTGTGGGATATATTTGTATTTATGATATGAAGCTCTTGGGGAAGGGTTTTCAACGGCGATACCTGAATCACTACATCGGCATAGGCTATTCCATAATGCTGTAAAAGGCTCACATACTTGGGAAATTATTGACCAGCATTCTCGAACGATTTGCGGAGGGTTTTCTGTACGGCCGGTTTCAAGATCTGCATTAATAAGAAAAGGTTTCCTTTAAATATAAGGGTAAAGCATTTAAAATGAAATGGAATAGTCATCTAAAGGATGGATTTAAATTTTTCGGAACCTAGTAAAGGTTGTGTGGGTCTTTCTGAGCCACTTTGTGGAGGGTTTCCTGTACCATTGGTTTGAACTCCTGCATCAGTCAGAAAAGGTTTTCCTTGTATAATGTAAAGCAATTGGAAAGAAATGGTATTGTCATCTAAGGGATGGGATGTAATTTTTTGGAACCTGATTGCGAGTCCCCCAGTGTGTGAGCTTGTACAGGATCATTTGAATTTGTGTCGTTGTCACTTCTTTCTTGGAACCCCTCTCCCAGCTGCTGCTCCAGAAATTTCATTGTTTCATCATGCCCAGAATCTGGTAAGGCCAAGGGCAGCTGAACTATTTTGCATAAATATTTATCTGCCAAATCTGCTAGATCTACGGTATTTAAATTATTATTGTCCTTGTATTTATGCGCTATTGCTCTTGCGATCATTTTCTTGTCCATTCCAAGAATCACGTTGATTTCACAAACTGCTAAAACCAAATTAATTGCAGAGAGTACCTGATTTAGCAAAAAGGCCCATAATTTTAGCGGTCTAACATCTTATTGTAAACAGCAGAAGGAATAAAAGTGATTGATATGAGATATACCTGTAAAATAACGGTGTCTTCGCACCTATCCAAGTCGTCAACAAAGACAACTATGCGAACATCATCTTTGGAAGGCGGAGGTGACTTTGGAATGGACGTACCTTCAACGGTTTCACACATTTTCTCTACCCATTCGAAGGCAATAAATTTCCATAGACGGGAGGACTTTTCACGAATTTGTTTCTTCAAAAAATTGATGTCACATATCACTTGATGCTGATAACCCAGATTTGTGCTATGGTCTCGTAGGCGAACATTTCCCATAATTTGAACACTAACAGGTTGAAAAACAGAATGCAGTTGTCTCAATACAGTCCAGAAAACTACCACTAGGGTCACAGGTATGGCTCCGTATTTTAAGTGATGAAGTTCATTGTTCTTTGATCTGCTTAACAACATCCAGACCGCCCAAGTAATCCAGCCTGAAAGAAATAATGCAAGGAGGCACGGGAAAAGAAATTCGAAATATATTTTGTCTCCTTGTTCCTTCCATGCGTATCTCCAGCGAGACCTGATTCTCTGGGACCTGATCATTGTTTCTTCCATCGCCTTCATTATTTTAACAGCTAAACCCGACCACGCTTCCGACTCATTTTGGTAATGCCATGCATTATAGCGAACCGTCAGAATGGTAGGAATCTTGTCCAGGTTGCTGCTTGAATCAGAAGTTCTATCCTTCAAACGAAACTAAGACATACAAAAACATAGAGACGGGAAATTAGTTAGAAAATTTACACAGCTAGTACATTATTTTGCGGGGAGGAAAAAATCCTCACCATCTCACTCCTGTCCATGAGCGCTAATGATTGGTACACTTGAGGATATTGGTCTTGATAGTTGTCGAGAAAATACACTAGTGGATCAGCAATCTGATTAGCAGATACAGAGTCTTCAGGGGATTCAGTATGATTAATGCTTCATTAAGTATCGCACTTTCACCGGAGTTGATTTAATGTGTTGCTTAGTGATATGTACTTACATTATCTGTTTCGGTAGCAGGCAATAAATCTTTCACTGCATTCTTAACTTTGTTGTATTTTTCTCGACCTTTTTGCGTTAGCTCGAACTGTGTGGATCCAGGAAAATCCTCAAGTGGTAGAATATTTGGAAACGCTAGCTGAGCTCCCGTCTGTAGCAAGTTCATTTCCGTCTGTCATTGTGAAAATTGTAAATGATTCAGGATTTTCATAAACATTATATCGAGAAAATATATGTGAAATCACTTTGAAGAGAGAATTTAAAAGGTACCTGCAACATTAAGCTGGACTTGCCTATTCCCCAGTCACCCGAGATGCCCACTGTCACAGGCGATTTAACATACGGGTTTAAAAGAAGTGCAGCCAGGCCTTCTGCAATAGCCTTTCTTCCTGGTCCATCGCAAGTCAGATTAAACGACAAGGTATTTAAGTTTTAAAGAGATATTTTTACGCTGCTATGGCCTTAGAAAAGCAATCTAGTATAGACCGAGAGTATCCTAAATAACAGGGAAGCTGAAGACCTGGTCTTTGTGCATTTTATATATATCTGAAAACCATTGTTACATACCGAGGCTATCGTTGAGGGTTGGTTGATCTCGGCCATCTTCCGGCATTTTCTCGACTCGCTGGAGAACTGTCACGTTTCAAAGCAGGCCGTAAGTTTATATTCATGTTTAGTGCGGAATGAGGTAGCTTCCAGTTAAAGAGATAAGATCAGATCTAGGAAGTTTTGTTTCGTTCCAGTTTTAGATTTAAGGAGGATCTGATTTACCAAAATGAAACAAATTTAACTAGTTTGACAGCATTCAAGGCTTTCCCTTTCCCTATCACAAACAGCACTGCCTAAAAAGGCTCAAATTTCCTGTGAGCTTTTCAAATGATACATATTTTCACAGTGTATTTCTAGTGTCAAGACTCAATAGTGCTTGGATTTCTAAAATGGGTCCTAGGAGAGTAAAAACAATTGGTGGTTGGCACTCAAAACAACCATTTTAGGGGATTTCATTACAAACAACTTTCCTAAAAGTTTAATTATATTATAAAAAAGAAATAGTTAAATAAGAAGACATGGCCATCAAATTTACACCCTGAACTACTAAGAAGAATCGATGCACGGATTGAAAGGAAAGGGATGTGAAGAAAGCATACATTTATTGACACTCTGCTGTTCATTAGACAAACTACACGAGATGTTGGTCATGTGATGAGCATTTGCGTCTCTCTTGACAAGTTCCCATGCGAGTGTCTCACACCCAAATGTAATCGCGCTAACTAACAAGTTAGTTGAGCTCCCAGCGGTCCGTTCTTTTTGTTCCTTCAGATAAGTTTGAACTTCTGAAGAGGATTTTGCACTTTGTTCTGCTGTACCCATGCCTGTAGCCGATGCCCACAGCAGAAGCAACCTCTCTTCGTCAGATCTGCAGTGTCGCAGCAGTATCGTAGCCATCTCTTTGGCCACTGGGTCTGCGAGCTGCACGGAATAGTGTAGAGCAGTTTTGCCATCAGAGTTGCGTTCAAAGAGAGGCCTTGATCCCATTTGCAACAGGCACTCAGTGGCTTCTCTGTGCCCTCCCCTTGCCGCTTCGTGAAGTGCTGTTTGCCCCAACAAATCGGCCTGACAAATGTATTCTTTCAGTCTTTCTTCGTTCATACCATCAAACAGAATTTTAATAATTTCTGTATTACCGTTAGCAGCTGCTTTATGCAACGGTGTCCTACCCTTGGCATCCTGCGAACCAACCAGACTCCTCACCTCTCTCAATCTCCATAATTTCTCTAGTATGTCTTATTTATTGCTGTTTACAGCAAAATGCAGTAGATTTTCTCCGTTTCGATCCTCTTCATCGGGTTTCAACCCGCATTCCCCCTCCATTAGTATATTGCAGAGCTCGAAGTTGCCACGGAGAGCTGCAATATGAAGAGAGTTTTACCATTTTTATCAGAAGCTTTTATCAACCCTTTTCCATAAAAATTTTTCAGGAGCAAATTCACAATGTACTCTGCATGTTTTGCCTTGTGGGATTGATCGGCTGCGTAATGCAATACCGTTCGACGGTGACTGAAAGTCTCCTCCAGGCTTTCCTTCAAGCGATCTAACTCCTTTTGACACTCGTCCACCGCCTTATAACTATCTGCGATACTCTGACGCTCGTCCGCCGTTGTATAACTATCTGACATACTCTTTAGAACGAAGCACATGACTTCTGTAAGTTTATCCTCATACGAGAAAAATAGAGCGGCTTTTCTTCCTTCCTCGCTCAATGCCACTCCAGAGTACATATCTTCAGCGAATGGATCGTCTGCACAAAGTCAATTTGTTGAAGCTAAAATCAAATAGAGATAAGCATGACTTTATATAAGTGAATAAGAATATTTTGGGGATCTAACAATGTGGGTGTTTTTATATTAATATTTTAAATCATATCATTATTAGATTTCTAAAATTAAAATAAAAAAAATTAAAACTAATGTTTGGGTGTATTTTATGGCATCAGGCAAATTTACTGCTATCGGAAAATTCACTCTCAACAATTTACCGCGGGAAAATAAATTGCGATGAATTTTCGGCTGTGAATTGCTGACGGTGAATTTTCCTAGAACCGTTTTTTATTAATGCTTAGAATTATATTTACAATTTATTATTATATGAAAATAATATATTAAAAGTAATGCTTATATTTGTAAATAGTATTTTTATTAAAATAATTTTTAATTAAAATTGTCACAAGCATAATAAAAAATGGAAAGAAATCAATACAAAAATAAAGCATAAAGTATATTAAATAAATATGATTTACATTAAAAATTAAAAATATTTTAAAAAATTTTATACTACAATTTAATTCTAACTCTTCAATTATGAATATGCCAACCACAACTAATTGCCAAAGATAGAACAATTCAAATAGTATCCATTCTAATGAAAATTGCAAATGTTTCATCACAATCGTTTACCTTCCTTTCGATTAAAACCATTAGTGAATAATTCAGCTTTAAAGTTTTGTATGAATTCATCTAATTTAAATTTTATTTTGTAAATCCATTTGTAGCCAATTTTTTTTAATTTTGAAGGGGAATACATTTCTAATTTTTTCATCAAAGCATCATATTCCACTTTCATGGTATGTTCCCATTCTTATTTACCTCTAGCTACTTCACAAGAAACTGGATCATTAGTTTGAATCTATTTTTCCATAAGTTTGCTCCAATATTGGATTTCTCCATGTTCATAAATATATTGAATATTCCTTATTTATGTCTAGAAAGATTTCTTGATTTCCATCATTGTGCTCTAAATCCACAAAAGTAGGCTCATGATCTCCTAAAACACTAACTTGTATATCATCATCAAACTAAAAAATAATTGAATTATTTTCTTCCAGTATTCTATAGAAACATAAATATTAATTGTTGAAGAGCAAGGATGTGAAGTTTTGAGTTTTGAAGGTTCACCATACTTGATGTCTCTAATGATGAAGGCTAGCTTTCTTTTTAATCATATTGTACAACTTATATGTCATGAAGAGAAGATTGGCCCCTATTGACCAACAATTTTCTTTTCAAAGATCCATTCTTACACTTAACACTTTTAAAACCCAAAAGAGTTAATTTTACTCCATTTCTAGTGGTAATATACTTCTCCTAAAAAAATTGACAATGAAAGATCTATTCCTAGCCTTGTGAAAAGGTGCACTTGAGTCTAGAATCTATTCTTTATAATCTAAAGTTCCCCCTGGTAAATACATTCTATTTTTTGTTCTTTAGAGAAGATTGTAAAAAAATTGTGATTTTGTTTTGTCATCGTTTCTTCTTTCCTTACATCTTTGTTGTAATTATAGGCTCATATTAAAATGTCTTTGACCTGTACCTCTTTCATAGATTTATTTCTATATTATTTTCACCTCCACAATATCTGCAAATAATTAGTTTTCTCACATCTTTCTTTGTTACATCATTCTTCCTATTTATTTTAAAAGAAAATTCTTATTTTTCTTTGCATCTCTCTTTAAAAAGTTGAGAGTGTTTCCCCCTTATAACATATGAATAATCTTCCTTAATATTTCCCTCCTCAATGAGTTGAGACTCTTCATCTAAAATTACTTTACGAAATTGATAAAAAAATGTTGGGGATATTGTGACTTATTTGAATCACCCCTTGTGACTTATCTAAATAACCCCTTTCCTAGACACTTAGAGAATTTTGAAGGCCAAAAGAAGCTTACTTTCAACCATAGTAGTTAGCTGAAACATTCAAATAAAAAAATTCATTCAAGTTACCAATATTTCTTTCAAAATCACCTAGTTTTAGATTTAACAACTTTTTCCCCTATCAATTGCATTATCAAGATTAGCATCCTTATAGGCTTTCTCTAATTTTTCTATTATTTTATTGAATCATCTAAACTGACAAATCATTTATTTATATTTGGGCATAGCTTTACCAACAATTCCTTTTGCTTATCCAAGCTTGCTAATCCACAACACCTTTTGTTTTTCCATCTTACCTGCTTAGACACTTTCCTCATTAACAATTCTTAATGATGATTTTCCTCTAATAACATTTTCTACCACAAACTTCTAATTTAAAAAAAATACTTCCACAAAGATAGGCAAAACTTCAAATATTGTTAGAATCCATCATGCAAGTGAAATTACTAGTGAGGGAAATCTAGCTAAATAATTCAAACAATCCTCTTGAATACCACCCTAACACTTCAACAAGAAGAAAATCTAACTTTCATACCATGAAAGAAATTTTAAAAAATATTTATATATAAAACATTATTCCAACCAAATGATTTTAATGTGCACTGTCACAAATATAAAAACATAGAAAAAAATAAGATCTATACAAATAAAAATAAAAAACATTATGTGAAAATAATCTATACTAAAAATCAGAATTACAACTTATAAATTCACACCACAATCTTACTTTCACCTCAACAGACTGTCCAAGCCTCTTTTATATTACCTCCAAAAATGTCCAGAGGCTTCTAATATCTTAACATTTATAATAGCCTCTAATTTATTTTAAAATCTGGAAAGTTATAGATTTCTAAGCATCTAAATATATATAGAATAAATAGATTAGAAGTCATCTTTTACCAACGGAGGTCGCTACTCTGCTCATACTTAATAGCCTTAATTCTCTATAAATTTCAAATAAGTGGGTCCATGATGGTGATTTCAGACATAAAATGAAACTAAGTCTTATCTACAACTACTAAGACAATTCTCATATGCTATTCAATGTAATGCTAGTGATTGATATTATTAAATAGTTAATAGTATATTTTTAAGAATTATTCAATGTAATATTTAGTCAATATTTTTCAATGTTTTGATGTACATAAATAAGTATTTATATTTTATATAATATTCAATAGCAATTTATTATAAAATTAATCAATAGTATATTTTTAATTTTACATGCATTTTCCAGTGCATAGATTAATATATTATGATGTATTGTTCAAAATATGAGTCATAAAGAATTAATTTCATTAGATACAAGAGGAATATAATTAGGGATGTCTTATTATTTGATTTGCATCATTTGAGTATATTTCAAAGTTCAAATTCGACCGTTGAATAAAGTGCTTCTAATCAATTAGTATTTTTTCTATTTAATCATGGTCAATTTTCCCACCTGTAATTGCTGGCAGAATTTTCCGTGGATGAATTGGTATGATATGCCATTGATAAAAGTGTCAAGGATATTTTCTATTTAATGATAAATATACTTCACAAAAATTAAATTTATATGATTGTTCCAATATATAATCTAGTAATATATGTCTAACCATTTAACTACTAACTAATGTTATTCATGTTTAAATTGGCTATTGATAAAATTGTTTTAGGAGATCTTCCTATTTAATGATAAATACTCTTCATAAACATCAAACTTATACTATAGTTTCAATTTATAATTTGGTAACATATGTATCTAAACAATTTAACAATTAACTAATCTTGTTAGAATCCATAATGTGAGTGAAATTACTAGTGAAGAAAAAATCTAGCAATTCAAACAATCCTTGAATAACACATTAACACTTCAACAACCAAAACTTAACTTTGATACCATGAAAGAAATTTTAAAAAATGTTTATAAATGAAACATTATTCCAACAAAATGATTTAAATGTGTCCTATCACAAATATAAAAACATAAAAAAGAATAAGATCTATCCAAATAAAAATAAAAACATTATATAAAATAAAAACATAATATAAAAATAATCGTGGCAAATTCACCACCAGCAATTCACGCTGGAAAATTCACTGCCTGAAAATCCACCGCCAACAATTCATGACAAGAAAATTTACTGTCATGACAAATTCACCACCACCAATTTTCCTTGAGTGAATTTGTCATGACGGTGGATTGTTGGCAGTGAATTTTCCATTAACATTTTTAATTTATATTTTCAAATCTTTGAATTTCCCTTGAGTGAATTTATCATGCTTTTTTGTCCTGAATTGTTGACTGAATTGTTGACGGTGAATTTTCCCACTGTGAATTGCGGGCAGTGAATTTTCAGGAAACCAAATAATATATACTAAAAATCAGAATTACAAATTATAAATTCAAAATTCACCCCATGATCT
>VDFB02105785.1:559383568-559403944 GCA_007258455.2 Sequoia sempervirens
TTTAGATGAAGAGTCTCAACTCATTGAGGAGGGAAATATTAAGGAAGATTATTCATATGTTATAAGGGGGAAACACTCTCAACTTTTTAAAGAGAGATGCAAAGAAAAATAAGAATTTTCTTTTAAAATAAATAGGAAGAATGATGTAACAAAGAAAGATGTGAGAAAACTAATTATTTGCAGATATTGTGGAGGTGAAAATAATATAGAAATAAATCTATGAAAGAGGTACAGGTCAAAGACATTTTAATATGAGCCTATAATTACAACAAAGATGTAAGGAAAGAAGAAACGATGACAAAACAAAATCACAATTTTTTTACAATCTTCTCTAAAGAACAAAAAATAGAATGTATTTACCAGGGGGAACTTTAGATTATAAAGAATAGATTCTAGACTCAAGTGCACCTTTTCACAAGGCTAGGAATAGATCTTTCATTGTCAATTTTTTTAGGAGAAGTATATTACCACTAGAAATGGAGTAAAATTAACTCTTTTGGGTTTTAAAAGTGTTAAGTGTAAGAATGGATCTTTGAAAAGAAAATTGTTGGTCAATAGGGGCCAATCTTCTCTTCATGACATATAAGTTGTACAATATGATTAAAAAGAAAGCTAGCCTTCATCATTAGAGACATCAAGTATGGTGAACCTTCAAAACTCAAAACTTCACATCCTTGCTCTTCAACAATTAATATTTATGTTTCTATAGAATACTGGAAGAAAATAATTCAATTATTTTTTAGTTTGATGATGATATGCAAGTTAGTGTTTTAGGAGATGAGCCTACTTTTGTAGATTTAGAGCAAAATGATGGAAATGAAAAAATATTTCTAGATTTAAATAAGGAACATTCAATATATTTATGAACATGGATAAATCCAATATTGGAATGAACTCATGGAAAAATAGATTCAAACCCCTGGCGAATCCGATTTCTTGTGAAGTAGCTAGAGGTAAATAAGAATGGGAACATACCATGAAAGTGGAATATGATGCTTTGATGAAAAAAATTAGAAATGTATTCCCTTTCAAAATTAAAAAATGTGTGGCTACAAATGGATTTACAAAGACTAAAATTTAAATTAGATGAATTCATTAAAACTTTAAAGCTGAGTTATTCACTAATGTTTTAATCTTCGAGAAAGGAAGGAGTAAGTGATTGTGATGGAAACATTTGCAATTTTTCATTAGAATGGATACTATTTGAATTGTTCTATCTTTGGCAATTAGTTGTAGTTTGGCATATTCATAATTGAAGAGTTAGAATTAAATTGTAGTGTAAATTTAAAAAAATATTTTTAATTTTTAATGTAAAATAAATTTATTTAATATTTTTTTTTTCTTTTGCATTGATTTCTTTCTTTCTTTTATTATGCTTGTGACAATTTTAATTAAAAATTATTTTAATAAAAATACCATTTACAAATATAAGCATTACTTTTAATATATTTTTTCATATAATAATAAATTGTAAATATAATTCAAAACATTAAAATAAAAAGCGGGTCTAGAAAATTCACCGTCCCGGTAATTCACAGCGGCGGAAATTCATCTCAATTTTCCCTTGAGTATTAAGAATTGTTGAGAGTGAATTTTCCGATAGCAGTAAATTTGCCTGATGCCATAAAATACACCCAAACATTAGTTTTAATTTTTTTTATTTTAATTTTAGAAATCTAATAATGATATGATTTAAAATATTAATATAAAAACACCCACATTGTTAGATCCCCAAAATATTCTTATTCACTTATATAAAGTCATGCTTATCTCTATTTGATTTTAGCTTCAACAAATTGACTTTGTGCAGACGATCCATTCGCTGAAGATATGTACTCTGGAGTGGCATTGAGCGAGGAAGGAAGAAAAGCCGCTCTATTTTTCTCGTATGAGGATAAACTTACAGAAGTCATGTGCTTCGTTCTAAAGAGTATGTCAGATAGTTATACAACGGCGGACGAGCGTCAGAGTATCGCAGATAGTTATAAGGCGGTGGACGAGTGTCAAAAGGAGTTAGATCGCTTGAAGGAAAGCCTGGAGGAGACTTTCAGTCACCGTCGAACGGTATTGCATTACGCAGCCGATCAATCCCACAAGGCAAAACATGCAGAGTACATTGTGAATTTGCTCCTGAAAAATTTTTATGGAAAAGGGTTGATAAAAGCTTCTGATAAAAATGGTAAAACTCTCTTCATATTGCAGCTCTCCGTGGCAACTTCGAGCTCTGCAATATACTAATGGAGGGGGAATGCGGGTTGAAACCCGATGAAGAGGATCGAAACGGAGAAAATCTACTGCATTTTGCTGTAAACAGCAATAAATAAGACATACTAGAGAAATTATGGAGATTGAGAGAGGTGAGGAGTCTGGTTGGTTCGCAGGATGCCAAGGGTAGGACACCGTTGCATAAAGCAGCTGCTAACGGTAATACAGAAATTATTAAAATTCTGTTTGATGGTATGAACGAAGAAAGACTGAAAGAATACATTTGTCAGGCCGATTTGTTGGGGCAAACAGCACTTCACGAAGCGGCAAGGGGAGGGCACAGAGAAGCCACTGAGTGCCTGTTGCAAATGGGATCAAGGCCTCTCTTTGAACGCAACTCTGATGGCAAAACTGCTCTACACTATTCCGTGCAGCTCGCAGACCCAGTGGCCAAAGAGATGGCTACGATACTGCTGCGACACTGCAGATCTGACGAAGAGAGGTTGCTTCTGCTGTGGGCATCGGCTACAGGCATGGGTACAGCAGAACAAAGTGCAAAATCCTCTTCAGAAGTTCAAACTTATCTGAAGGAACAAAAAGAACGGACCGCTGGGAGCTCAACTAACTTGTTAGTTAGCGCGATTACATTTGGGTGTGAGACACTCGCATGGGAACTTGTCAAGAGAGACGCAAATGCTCATCACATGACCAACATCTCGTGTAGTTTGTCTAATGAACAGCAGAGTGTCAATAAATGTATGCTTTCTTCACATCCCTTTCCTTTCAATCCGTGCATCGATTCTTCTTAGTAGTTCAGGGTGTAAATTTGATGGCCATGTCTTCTTATTTAACTATTTCTTTTTTATAATATAATTAAACTTTTAGGAAAGTTGTTTGTAATGAAATCCCCTAAAATGGTTGTTTTGAGTGCCAACCACCAATTGTTTTTACTCTCCTAGGACCCATTTTAGAAATCCAAGCACTATTGAGTCTTGACACTAGAAATACACTGTGAAAATATGTATCATTTGAAAAGCTCACAGGAAATTTGAGCCTTTTTAGGCAGTGCTGTTTGTGATAGGGAAAGGGAAAGCCTTGAATGCTGTCAAACTAGTTAAATTTGTTTCATTTTGGTAAATCAGATCCTCCTTAAATCTAAAACTGGAACGAAACAAAACTTCCTAGATCTGATCTTATCTCTTTAACTGGAAGCTACCTCATTCCGCACTAAACATGAATATAAACTTACGGCCTGCTTTGAAACGTGACAGTTCTCCAGCGAGTCGAGAAAATGCCGGAAGATGGCCGAGATCAACCAACCCTCAACGATAGCCTCGGTATGTAACAATGGTTTTCAGATATATATAAAATGCACAAAGACCAGGTCTTCAGCTTCCCTGTTATTTAGGATACTCTCGGTCTATACTAGATTGCTTTTCTAAGGCCATAGCAGCGTAAAAATATCTCTTTAAAACTTAAATACCTTGTCGTTTAATCTGACTTGCGATGGACCAGGAAGAAAGGCTATTGCAGAAGGCCTGGCTGCACTTCTTTTAAACCCGTATGTTAAATCGCCTGTGACAGTGGGCATCTCGGGTGACTGGGGAATAGGCAAGTCCAGCTTAATGTTGCAGGTACCTTTTAAATTCTCTCTTCAAAGTGATTTCACATATATTTTCTCGATATAATGTTTATGAAAATCCTGAATCATTTACAATTTTCACAATGACAGACGGAAATGAACTTGCTACAGACGGGAGCTCAGCTAGCGTTTCCAAATATTCTACCACTTGAGGATTTTCCTGGATCCACACAGTTCGAGCTAACGCAAAAAGGTCGAGAAAAATACAACAAAGTTAAGAATGCAGTGAAAGATTTATTGCCTGCTACCGAAACAGATAATGTAAGTACATATCACTAAGCAACACATTAAATCAACTCCGGTGAAAGTGCGATACTTAATGAAGCATTAATCATACTGAATCCCCTGAAGACTCTGTATCTGCTAATCAGATTGCTGATCCACTAGTGTATTTTCTCGACAACTATCAAGACCAATATCCTCAAGTGTACCAATCATTAGCGCTCATGGACAGGAGTGAGATGGTGAGGATTTTTTCCTCCCCGCAAAATAATGTACTAGCTGTGTAAATTTTCTAACTAATTTCCCGTCTCTATGTTTTTGTATGTCTTAGTTTCGTTTGAAGGATAGAACTTCTGATTCAAGCAGCAACCTGGACAAGATTCCTACCATTCTGACGGTTCGCTATAATGCATGGCATTACCAAAATGAGTCGGAAGCGTGGTCGGGTTTAGCTGTTAAAATAATGAAGGCGATGGAAGAAACAATGATCAGGTCCCAGAGAATCAGGTCTCGCTGGAGATACGCATGGAAGGAACAAGGAGACAAAATATATTTCGAATTTCTTTTCCCGTGCCTCCTTGCATTATTTCTTTCAGGCTGGATTACTTGGGCGGTCTGGATGTTGTTAAGCAGATCAAAGAACAATGAACTTCATCACTTAAAATACGGAGCCATACCTGTGACCCTAGTGGTAGTTTTCTGGACTGTATTGAGACAACTGCATTCTGTTTTTCAACCTGTTAGTGTTCAAATTATGGGAAATGTTCGCCTACGAGACCATAGCACAAATCTGGGTTATCAGCATCAAGTGATATGTGACATCAATTTTTTGAAGAAACAAATTCGTGAAAAGTCCTCCCGTCTATGGAAATTTATTGCCTTCGAATGGGTAGAGAAAATGTGTGAAACCGTTGAAGGTACGTCCATTCCAAAGTCACCTCCGCCTTCCAAAGATGATGTTCGCATAGTTGTCTTTGTTGACGACTTGGATAGGTGCGAAGACACCGTTATTTTACAGGTATATCTCATATCAATCACTTTTATTCCTTCTGCTGTTTACAATAAGATGTTAGACCGCTAAAATTATGGGCCTTTTTGCTAAATCAGGTACTCTCTGCAATTAATTTGGTTTTAGCAGTTTGTGAAATCAACGTGATTCTTGGAATGGACAAGAAAATGATCGCAAGAGCAATAGCGCATAAATACAAAGACAATAATAATTTAAATACCGTAGATCTAGCAGATTTGGCAGATAAATATTTATGCAAAATAGTTCAGCTGCCCTTGGCCTTACCAGATTCTGGGCATGATGAAACAATGAAATTTCTGGAGCAGCAGCTGGGAGAGGGGTTCCAAGAAAGAAGTGACAACGACACAAATTCAAATGATCCCGTACAAGCTCACACACTGGGGGACTCGCAATCAGGTTCCAAAAAATTACATCCCATCCCTTAGATGACAATACCATTTCTTTCCAATTGCTTTACATTATACAAGGAAAACTTTTTCTGACTGATGCAGGAGTTCAAACCAATGGTACAGGAAACCCTCCACAAAGTGGCTCAGAAAGACCCACACAACCTTTACTAGGTTCCGAAAAATTTAAATCCATCCTTTAGATGACTATTCCATTTCATTTTAAATGCTTTACCCTTATATTTAAAGGAAACCTTTTCTTATTAATGCAGATCTTGAATCCGGCCGTACAGAAAACCCTCCGCAAATCGTTCAAGAATGCTGGTCAATAATTTCCCAAGTATTTGAGCCTTTTACAGCATTATGGAATAGCCTATGCCGATGTAGTGATTCAGGTATCGCCATTGAAAACCCTTCCCCAAGAGCTTCATATCATAAATACAAATATATCCCACATATCATTGAAGGGGCTTTTACATTTCATTAGGATCGAACAAGACAACCTCGCGACTGCAAAGCACGCCAATAAATAGCCAGTTGATACTTCCAAAATACAGTATTCAGGAACGGAAAGCCATAAATTTCTTGAGCAAACAAGTAATGGATGGCCCACATCTTCCTCGTGAATGGAAAAAATTCCTCACATACTATCGTTTAGCGTGGAACATTCTCTTTCAAATCGGGCAAGTGAAAAACTTGTCCGGCTGGCAGGTGCAACTGCTTGTATGGATATTTTGTTGCTGGCAGTGGAAAGACAATATCAACCTTATTATAAAGGTAGTTTAGTTTGCTGCATTTATTTATCTCGTTTAAGTTTTATGGATTTTTAGCTCTACAGATCTCCTTATATGCCTAACGTGTCTTGCAGAATTGGAAGAAACTTGTGTTAGATGGTACGTCTGTGAATGATGAAGATCCCTCATTGAAAAGTATTGTTGATCTTTATGTTGAAGGAATCAGTCTGGATGAGTTTACGGATAAATGGCGATTATTGGTTGAAACTTTGATCAAATACGATGTTCCTATGGAGAGCATTCAATCTTTTCAAAAGTTTCGACTAAATTGTGAGATTGGGCATCTCCCTATGCCTCCTGTAAATAAGCCACAGCCAATGGCCAGCACCTCCACCTCCGCCTCGGAATCTGTCCAGGAAGGCTCTGATTCCTGATTGACTTGAAGCAGTTTACAATTAAAAGACTACTGTTGGCTTTTTTTGGCCTGGCCTTCCTTGCCATTGGCCAATTTTCTAAGATTTATGCTTTTTACTCACTAAATACTCAATTTTAAATTGCTGATAATAGAGTTTTCTTGTTTTCTGATTGGTAGATTAGATTTTTCAAGAAATGAATTTTAATTTTTTAAACAGAAATAAAAATTTCAGAGAGTTGAACAGAGGTACTATTATACAATTGAAAAAGCCCACCAAGAATTAAGAAAAGAAAGACAAAATTTATGTGATCCAAGATCACAAATTTGAGTCCCCGCCATGCACTTTTTCTTTCAACTTAGGTACACTTGGCAATGTAGGAATGTTCCTTATGTGTAATGATATTTATCCCTTAGTTGCTTAAGTTTATGCATTGAATGAAATACTCTCTCTCCCTCTCTCCCCCCTTCCTTTTATCTTATTGTTTGGCGTGCTTTTCTTCTTTAAAAAAGGGAGAACTTCATTTTATAACTAAAATTTTAAATAATAGTGGTTTTTTTAATTAAGTCTACTAAATAAGTATACGATTATATTATAAGGAAAATTAATCATATAATATCATATTTTTTATTTCTCAATTAAAAGAAAGGAACAGTAGGAAAAGTTATTAGAATTAATAGAGAAAATTGTCTTAAAGAAAGGATAGAATTAAAAGAAAGGAACAGTAGGCAAAGTTATTAGAATTAATAGAGAAAATTGTCTTAAAGAAAGGATAGATTAATGAATGTTTATGTTGAAAGATATCCTCTATCACTTGTCTCTCTACTTATATTCAAGGGAGATTTCATCTATCATTTGTCTTTTTGATTAAATTGGAGAGTTAATATTGACAAGACTATTATATTTTTTAATTATATTATGGAACAAGACAGTGTTTAAATTACCTCAAGCATTTGAAACTAGTAATGTCACCTCAGTCATTCAATTACATAGATGTTAGTACTTTATGGAACTAGTGTGAATGGAAAGAGTTCTCCTTTCCTCACACTTATGATCTAGTGGTGTGGTATGACAAAATTAAATACCCCATGTGATTAATCAATGGATTCATGAATAGAAACCATTTTTAATGGAATATTTATTCAATTCTACAGGAACCAATCCCAAGGATAGAAGTCTAAAATGATAACACTATCTCAAGTGAGACACACCTATCATAACAAAAATGTTCCACTTTCTCCTCTAGTGCTTAGAGTGAGGAAAGTGATATAATTACATTCAAATCAATTTGTAACTACCACCATCATTCTTCATGTTCTTTATAAATTCCATCACAATAATATTCAAACCAATTGAGAGAATAAATAAAATAATATCTCTCAACCACCTACATGAAGATCTTATTACGCATTCCAAGATATTTGGAGATAAAACATTATACATTAGGATTACAATTAAATATAACACTATTCTAACATTCTCCCACATGATATATATATATATATATATATATACATGAAGATCTTATTATGCATTCCAATATATTTGGAGATAAAACATTATACATTAGGATTACAATTAAATATAACATTATTCTAACATTCTCCCACATGATATATATATATATGGAATCATAAATAAATCAAGTACAATATGTCAAGCCCATAACAACATTGCACAAAGAGAACTTGTCTATTCTCACTAGCTTCATAAGTGAATATGTTTATTCAATATTCTCTCAAGTGTCACCCTTTACAAATATTTCCTTAAATTATTCCCCATTATCTCGTGAACAAAGAAATAATATAAATCAACATACTTGGTATGATTATGGTACACAAGATTCTTTGTCATAAAAATGGCACGTTGACCATTATATCTAAACTAAGCCACCCTACGATCAAAATCAACTCTTAAACATAGTTTTTATAACCATGCAACCTCTTTAAAGGAATGCTTGGTATCTATATATTCTACTTGGGTGTGACGTGGGATATACACCATGTATTTCTAACTCATATACCCAATTTTATGCTCTGATCTATAAGGGATCATAATGCAAATGAAACATTTGATGAGAAATACATAACCTCTAATAAGGGATCATAATGCAAATGAAACATTTGATGAGAAATACATAACCTCTAATACCAATTGTTGGAAAATTCAATCTCTATCCAAATATAACTTCAATGGATTAGATACAAGGATTGGACTATAACAACATGAAAATCCTAAACTTATATACAACTATTAAAATTAAGTTGTCTTAATATAGAGTTTCCATGATTAGATCCATCTTCTTTATGATGCTAAAAATCAGCCAACATGACATGCTTAATTTAACGCCATCGTATGTGAAATTATAACATCAATATATAAAAAATATAACATTACCATAAGATAGCAGCAATGAGGCACAAATCAGAAACATAAGATCATCACATAAAATAGGATTTACATGGAGAAACCCTTGAGGAAAAACTCAACCAAGAAGAGAGGCCAAATATGCATTATCTTTAAATAAATGAGATTACAATTTACAATCACTTTCATTCTCCTCTTTTCCTTGAACATGGCAGCACCTATGCACTAGTGAATAACCTCCTTGTGCCTATAATAAAACTCTGCATTCAACTATTGCTCATCCTTTCTACATCTAAGAGGATGAATTTATAGACTTGTGAATAAATCTTAAGCCCCAAACATAGCTCCCAAAGATGACCCTTCATTTTAAATATCCCCAACCCTTAGAATACCTCTTTGGAATGTGAAAGGACACTAATTTTGGTTCCAATACTTTCCCTCTAACTTGGGAGATAAACATTATATTAAATACATAAATAATGGAATACCAAGACACATATTGTTAGCGTTCAAGAAGATTAGAGCAATAAACATTAACAATTATATGCAGATTAAATAACCCAAAAATAATAATGAAGAATAACACAAAAGAGATCAACACAAAAATTTAATGTGGTTCACACAATATGGGCTACATCCATAGAAACTCAGCCACCCAATGGTTTTATTATCCAATGCAAAGAAAATTATGATCTCACGATTCCTATACCGCAATGTACATCCCAACCACTTATAACAATCCTTTTTGGAAGCTTCTAGAATTAGGGTTTTGAAAAGTCATTTTTTCACTTGATGTGTTAGCGGAAACCCCAACAAGGATATGTTACAAGTGTACAGTATTTGCATGATCAGTCACCACATACCAACAATCTCCCACTTAGAGATTGATCAGGCTCCACACCAAACAATCTCCCACTTGGGTAAATGCAAGAAGATGAGTCCACGAAACGTGGAAATTTTTGCCTTAGGCAAAACTAAATCGACGGTAAAACCTGATCCCTTTTTAAAGTGGGATTCATGAAGCCTGTGATCCCAAGCATAAATTTAAAAAAAACGGATCCCATTTTTTCCCGACTGAAAATTTTCCTGAAATTCTCCAAAATGTCAAGCTAAAATGGGACCCTGCTTTGAAAAACTTGCCATTTTTTGGAAACTTTCACTTTTGGAAATTTTCCATTTTTGAAAAGCTTTTCAAATGGGATAATCCCATTTTGAAAACTTTCAAAAGAGGAAACTTTCCATTTTAGCAAGAACCATAAAAAAATTGTTTTTTTATGAAATGGGATCCCATTTTTTAAAATATGAATTTTTGGTTGGGTTTTTGGCTTGTTTTTTGGTTTGGGAAATGGCTTGGGGACCCAAACCTAAGCTTTGGACCTAGTTTAACCTACAACTTGATGGTCATATTAATATCAAAGGAAAATAATGACTTTGGACATATGTTTGAAGACCTATTTTGCCGAATTATTTTACGAAATTAAAACCCATTATAGATGAGACAGTGCAGATTCCAAATATGTGATTGTTTTTATAATTTGATTTTTTTCTTATTTTCAATTAATTTCTAATGAAACTGGTACATAAACTTGAATTATCATGGTTTTTTAGTATTTTAATAACTTTTTATTAAAATATTTTTTTGTAAAACGAATTGCACCAAAACGTACTTCAAAAAAATCTTTTCAATTTAAAAAATAAATAAATAAATGATAAGCTTAGGTCATCTTATGCGTGTTGTACACGATGATTTTTCAAAACAACAAATATGGCTAATAATAATTTAACAAAAAAAATTCAATAAAAAATTGTAAAAGAATATCGAAAACGTGCTTCCGTGAGTCACAAATATTTTCCCAAAAGGATTTAGAAAAATATGATAATTTAGGTCAAAATATGGATGTTGTACACATGCATGGTATGGTAAAAAAAGTGACTTTTAAACAGTGGTTTTTAGAAACGCCTATTGAAACTCAATTTGTACCATCTGGGTATTGAAATAAATTATATATTTGGAAACTAGACTTCGAGTACTACATTTTATGATTAGTGACTTTTTTTAAGATTCCATCTCCAAGTGCTTCAAATTTTAAGGTCAAATGTGACAAATTCTAAAAATCGGGGAAAACACTCACTTTTTGGCCAAAAAGTGGACTCAACTTCTTGCACACACCCACTTGGAGATTGATCCTAGATGACATTGTTGCACTTGCAACTCCCACTAGATTACAGGTCTAGCTAGTTTCTTATATCCACCATTATCAATCGTGAAGGCCAACGAAAACTGATGAGGAATTCAATTTCTCCTTTCTGACTGCCTTTGTGAACATATCTACAAAATTCTCACTTGTGTGAATTTTCTCCAACTTCAACTTTCCATCCTCCAAAACTAACTGGAGGGTGATCCCACAATACTGGTTTACAATTTTTAGCCAAACTAGACACTGAAATAATTTTTTCTAACTAAATCTTCACTTTCAGGCACCTATAGCGGCTAAATTGTGAGGAATTTTCACATGATGAAAACCAGTGATTTGTGACATTTTATCTGTTGATTCTAAATATATTCTTTTCAAAAAAATTGGAATTAAAATGCACTTCGTTTTCCATCTCCTTTGAAAACTAGTTTTTTTAAGTAAATAACATTTTTAAGGAGTGACGTTCACCGTATAATGCATAACTTTTTTTCCATGAAGGATAAAATTCTATTTTTTTCAAATTTAGATTTGTAACTATGATATCTAGTGCTTCCAATTGGTTTCACAGTGTTTTATTGAATATTTTTCCTTAATCAAGTTTTGAAGTCAAACCAATTACAATTCAAACATAGGCGAACCATATAACGAATAACTTTTTTTGTATGTATCGAAATTCTTTTTTTTTTGGATCAAGGACTTCAATATCTAGTGCACTCATATTTTTCAAATTTTTTTTATAATCTGCTATTTTCCACATGTATAGAACAAAGAGCTTGATTTTCGGTGAAAAACCTACATTCACAAAAGAATAAAAATTAATATAATAATAAAATTAAAATTATTTAAAATTATACTTTTTGGGAAGCTTATAATAAGGACTACATACTTACAAAAAATAAATTTTAGATGAATTAATTTGATCCCCCAAAAGGTAAATCAAAAGTGGTTTTTTATCAGCATTTTGATAGGTGTAAAGGAGACTTCGTTATATGTATGGTTTAAAACTAGTAGGGTTCTATCCAAGGGGGTTTGATCTAAGGTGGTTGATCAAACCCTCTTCAATTAGAATCCTTTAAAGGGAAATTTTTAAGGGTTAAATCATTATATTTTCTAAAAATATGTGATTTCAGCAAAAATCGGGATCTCCCAAAAATTTTAAACTAGCTTTGTGGGATCACCCCGGATGAATGGTATATGAGTTGTATATGGTTAGTTTTTGAATGTAGAGCTGAATTCTTAGCAAGATTAATAACACTCTAGCTATAAATGTACAAAGGGATATCTTCTTGTCATTATCCCAATTCCTCTAGAAAACATTGTAACCAAATCATCTCCTTGCTAGCTTCCGTAGTAGCAATGTCCATACTCAGATTTAGTGGTTGAAAGTACAACCATATTTGTAGCCTGGAAATCCAACTAATTGTAGTACCTCCTATAGTAAAAACATACCCTGTAGTACTCATCCTGCTATCAATATCACCCGCCAGATCAGAGTCAACATATCATTTTAGAGCATAATTTGTTCCTCCAAAACATAATTTCTTTGAAGTGGTACCTCTCAAATATTGGAGGATCCCTTTTACTGCATTCCAATGTTCCATTCTCAGATTTCTCATATACCTGCTCACAACTCCCACTACATTTGCAACATTTGGCCTTGTGTATACCATTGCATACTTCAAGCTACCAACTGTTGACGCATATGGTATCTTAGATATTTTTTCTTCCTCCTCTTGTGTATTTGGACACATCTCCTTAGTCAACTTAAAATGACTAGGCAAAGGTGTACTAACTACTTTTTCATTGTGCATGTTAAACCTTTTAAACACCTCTACATACTCATTTTGAGATAAAATAATATTTTGTTTGTCTTGTCTCATGTGATCCTCATACCAAGGATTTTTTTTGCACCCAAATCCTTCATATCCAATGAATTTGCTATTTTTTTCTTAATTTCATTAATATGTTGCATGTTAGACCTAGCAATAAGCATGTCATCAACATAAAGCAACAAGATAATATAGCTTCCATTATCTAATTTATTAAAATAAACACAATAATTAGAATGACATCTTTTGTAACCTTGTTTAGCCATAAAACTATCAAATTTCAAATACAACTGTCGAGGTGCTTGCTTCAGGCCATACAAACTCTTCTTTAACCTGTACAAAAACTCCTCCTTACCCTTGACCTCATATCCCTATGATTTTTTCATGTATATTTCCTCTTCCAAATCCCCAAGGAGAAATGTTGTTTTCACATCTACTTGTTCAAGATGCAAGTCTTCCGCAGCCACAAGACTTAGAATAGTTCTAATAGAAGTCATCTTTACAACTGGATAAAATATTTCATCAAAATCTATACCTTTTTTCTATGCAAAAACTTTTACCACGAGTTTGGTCTTATATCTTTTCTTGCCTCCATCTTCTTCCTTCAACTTGTAAACCCATTTATTCAGCAATGCTCTTTTACCTACAGGCAATTTGACTAAGTCCCAAGTCTGATTTTGCAACAAGGAATCCACTTCCTCTTTCATGCCTAGCTCCCATTGCTTTTCGGTATCTACCTGCATTACTTCTTCATAACCTTCAAGTTCACCAAAATCAGTTAATAATATAGAATATAACAATGGAGAAAATATTTTTGGAGGTCTAGTTATCCTTGTAGAACGTCTAACACCTGCAAGAGGCTGTGGGATAACATTTTGTTGTTGAGCATCAGGGACTGTAGACACTTAAAAATGTCCTAAATGATATCATGCACTCAAATCAGGTATATTAACACCATTTCATCCTAAAATTCATCCTCTTTTTGCTTAATTAATTAAATTATCCTAGCTATTTAATTAATTGCATCATTTGTATCTGATAACTTAATTAATCTAATCGGGTTAATTCACCCCCTTTCATGCTAACATTTTTCCCTATTAAATTAAATACATCAAGTTATTTAATTTAAATCCTTAATTCATTTTATTTAATTAAATAACCCTAGGTTATTTAATTAAATATCATATCACTTTCCCCCTTTTCATTAAATCATTTATTTAATGAATATCATGAAATTCTCCTAATTTGCATAATTGAACCTTTTTTTAATTATCAAATTACTAATAAATCTAATCTTCCCACTTGCAAGGGAATATTCCTCCTTTGCACATTCCTCTAGAAGGAATATTCCCATATTCCTTCCCCTTTTTGCACATTAAAACTGTGTTTAATTTTCTAAATATCTAATTTCCCCTCACCCATGATAATATGCCCAAGAATATTCTCTCTCCTCACTCATTTGAAAAAAGGAATATTTTTCCTCATAACAAACTTACAACACTTCTTGTGCAAGTTTTGGAAGTGTGTTTGTTTGGAAGAATACGAACCCTTGATTCTTTCCTTGATCCATGTGATCATTGATTCGCATCCATTGATGAGAATCCATGATCCATGCCTTCATCTTTCCTCCAATTTTGACCATTGATTAACTTTTTTAATCTTAACCCTTCATTTCTCATTTTTCCTCCTATAAATAGGTCACTATTTGGAGACAAATGGATCCATCTTTTAAGAGAAAGCTTATGTTGTTACAATCACCTTCACTTGCACTCATATTTAGCACTTATTTAGCATATTTTAGCTTAATTTACTTGCATATTAGCTTAGCTTCCATTAATGGATTCCATGATAACATAGATGCATACATTTAGCATATCTTGTAATTAGGGTTTTAATCTTTTTAAGCTTGCATACATTTAGAGTAGATTTGCATACACCCATATCAATCATCTTAGCATTCATCATATTAATTTAGCATTTAAATCATGTTTTATCACACATCCTTCATCAGTTTCGTCAATTCTCTTCAATAGAATTGATTGAAATAGGCTCATTATCCACAAGACTGGGAAAGGGTCGCCATTCCACATTAATGTGACACCACTCCCCCAATAGGATTTAAATTTCAATGGATTAGAATAGGTGTTTTTGAAGCTTTCATGATTTAATATGTTAGTTTTAATGGATTCCTAGTTTTGTTTTTATTGATTGATCTTATTGGACTGATGTTTAGTGGCACAATTATACTTCAAATCCTCATGGATCAAGTGTAGTCGGCCTAGGCCCCATACTAATCTGTTGGTCACATTTTGGTGCTAAAGGGAGGGGTTGAACTAATCAATTTGATGAATTTTGCTCCAAATGTCTATTGTCCTTGTGTTTACAAGTACAGCGACACTATTGATTATCCATCGATGCATTTGATGACATGTCACTCTAAAACGACACACCTGTGATTTCAGTTTATTAACGCACAATGAAAATAGTGACACATAATTAATTTTGTCACCACGTTTTAATATAGTAACGCTAAATTTATTTTTTAACGTAGAATGAATTTTTCTTTAGCGATGTAAATGATACGACGATGCAATTTACCTCCATGTTTACTGTAGAGCGTTGCTATCTATTTTTCAATATAATGACACATGTCCTATACAGCGACACTATTGATGAATTTCAGCAATGCAATTGATTTCAACATCGTCAATTACTGGCAAACATAACATAACTTGATTTTTTGACGTGTTTGAATTTTTTGGCTTTATCTGATCACTAACATGTCTCTGACTTCTTGTTTTGGTTTTTTAGACTAACTGGTTTTGTAGGTTTGGAAGATAAAATTTAAAGTGAAAGAGCATTTTGTCATTAATTGTATAATTTTAACAAGTGTTTCGACAATAATGGGGCAATTATAACCCATTTATGATGCTTTATTTCACGTTTTAGGACCAAACTAGATTTATTTTTGGTTTAAAACGAATGCTCAACTTGGTAAAACTGAAGAGAAACACACAAGTCTATTTTTTAGCTTGGAAGTGATTATCCTCTCCCCTCGCACCTATTGGTAATCTAAGGTGATGAAAAGCATTTTACGCTTCAAACATGTGTTACCTTTAGAGGGCTTGCCTCCCAACTTGTGAGAGGGAATGACCCAAGTAGTGCTTTCTATCCAGCTCACTACATAAATAATTTGGAGTGATGAAAGTCACTAACAAACTGGTTTTGGTTGTCCCATACCGACGAATGTCTACCTTAGTATCCTTGTGATGTGTTAAAACCCTTAGATATTTCTAATGGCTAGGAGGCCTCTTAATTAAGTGAATCATTGTGTGTATGGCACCAGTCTATCCTAGATACAATCATTAAAAACCTTGTTGTAGTGGCTAACCAAGTCCAATTCCGAAATGTGTTTTAAGGTAGTGCATGGGAGTAGCACCATGCACAGAAGTTACTTACCATACATCCATTTTTTATTGAGGCAATAAAGCAAATGGGGAAGGGAATCCTTAGCTTGGCATGTCAAGACGTTACATTTCCTTAGCATAGCCTATTTTTCCATTTCATCTTCATGGATTAATCATCTCTTCTGATGATGGTAATCCTACTGAGAAATATTTACTTGATCTATCTAGGATTGTAAATGCTTGTGAGTCAATTTAACACTTGCTTGAATCCAAAATAATTGCAAACAAACATCAAAGAGTCTTTTCAAAATTTCAAACCCTTTGGTCTAAGTATGGATACCCTTTCACAAAACCTTGATATTGATGCTTTTCCTAAGGATTTATTCTTAGAGACTTCTAAATATTTTGGTTTACATCTCAATCCATACTTCCCAATGTTAACATAGGTAACGATGCCCCTAACTTCATCCTTTTAACAAAATCAACTTTGTGAGATAGATGATGTTTTTGACATAGATATTTAGTTTGAACTTAAGAAAGACAAAGTGGTTGTGGTAAAAAAGAAACTCATTAAGCAAGATAAATTAAAAAATTGAGCCCCACATGACCATTTGGTGTTTGATCGCTCTGATTGAACAACCAAACCTTGCACCCACTATCATTCAACCAAACTTTGAACTCATTGAAGGAGAACAAACCAATATAATTAGTAGTTTAAGAAGCTTCACTTTTTAAATAAAGGAAACACCGACCCAGTGGAGAAACGCAGCATACATCTTAGATGAAGAAGAGGAACAAGTTGATATTGTGGCTAGAAAGCCCATATTACCACCCCCCACGTGGCAATAAATATCTTATTTTTCATGATCTTATACTTCTCTAAATGATCTCACGCAAAATCAAAATCCCCAAGAGAAGGTCTACATGTTGTCACTTCAAACTTAGACATCATAGTCTGAAAGCTATCAAACAACACTTTGTGGAACTCTACCAAAATTGGAACTTTTTGGTAAGAAATGTTTATAGACGTGTTTCAATGAATGATCCAAACATGTATGCCCAATATGAATCTCTCAATTGACTCAAAAATTGGTATTTTTCACAATCTTAGGCTTGTCTTAAATGATGTCACACAAAATCAAAATCCCCAAGAGAAGGCCTACAAGCCACTATTTCAAACTTAGACATCATAGTTCAAAGAATATTAGAAGACGTATCTTAACGAAGTACTGAAACTGAGATAAATCACTAAGGAGACATTTTCTACACTATTTCATGAACAAACCAGATCTACACATTTTACAAGAACTTCTCATTGATCATAGGATTTGAACACTTTAGAGGTATAGCATGTTTTTCACCACCTTGTTCTTTTAAAATAAAGGCTCACTCTAAGTCAATATTGGGTCAAACACCTTCATCCACCCCTTTATCAAAATCCAAACTTCACTTCATCAAAATTTGCAAAAAAATTGAACACACCAACACTTTTGTGACTTGAACATCTATCAACCCAAATCCTAACTTAGCTACTTTTTATGTGAAATGAATCATTTTCCATGCACTTATTTAAGTCAATTATCATCTTCAAACTTGTTTATCTTGAAGGTCACAAGTCTACTCTAAAGATTCACAAGTTCATAAAAATCCTTTATCCAAACATCAAAACAATCAAATTGACAAGTCAAAAGTGTTGTCCCAAAATGTTTGCAAAGATCACTCCCCATATCATTCATATTTTCATCTCCCATTACCATCATTGCTCCAAAATGACTTAAAGAAACCCTTTTACCTAGATTTGAGTTAACTAGATAGTTCAAACATTACAAATCTCAACACAACTCTCCTATAGGTGACCCAAAATTTATGGTAGAGACAAAATCACTACACAAGAAAATCATGGAGAAAACCAAAGGCGCATTTACCTCAAGTGATCCTAATCCTCAAGAATTTGATCCAAGAAGTCAAGTTACCCCATCACAACAACCCTCATCTCCATCAAGGCCATATGAGATAGAAGACATTATGAATAACCCATTTGAACTTACTAGGGAGGAAATTATGGAACATCAAGCTTTAGAAAATTTAGCTCCAATTTCCCCATCTTTTGTTGCACAATCATTGACGCAGGCTTGACTTCCCTCAATATTCAAATACCCATTCTTATTATTGTAGCTAGCCTTGCTAAGGACTTTGGCCATACTCTTCCATTCAAAAGCAACACACTTGTGGGTACCCTCAACACATCTCAAAAAACCACTTGGACACCAAAATTTGGTGCTCCTCCCTTTCCTAAGGATCCCCTAAATCCATATAAACCACATAAACTCCATTACTCCACAACAACCTCAACATATCGAGGACATCAATATTCATCCATCCCCACAAATACCACAAGTTTTCCCAACATCACGCAAGAAAGTATAGACCAAGTGTCTCAAATAGACCCAAAAGGGAAAGGTAAAACCCTCACGCAAAACCAACCTTTAATGCAACATGGGACATCTTCATCCAATCCTCCTATGGATACATCAAACCCAGCAGTTTCCCAAAACACATCTATCCCATCCATTACCAACCTAACTCAAAGCAACCTCTTGGTCACGAGCCCCATCAACCATGGTAATACCTTGACCACATCTCAAACACAAGGAAATCCCCAAAACATCAGTCAATGAAATCCTTTCAATCAATGGACTCAAGGTTCTAAAGTTCCATTACCATCGCAATATCAAATGGCATCATCATCATCTTTTCCCATGATCCCCCATTATCATGCAAAATCAAATGGGACCTCAAAATTGCATTCCTCCATCCCATTCCACCATCTTGCAAGGAATGTTAAACCAAGGGAATCCCCAACCTCTCATCAACAACCCACAACCTGCACAAAACATCAACCCTTCACGGATGTCCCAACAACAAACTGATCCCACATTGCAACCACATGCTCTAGCCTTACAACAATCACAGCAAGCTTATCAGTGCAAGCCATACAACAACAGAAACAACAAGCATCCCTAGTATCACAACAATAGTAGCAACAACATCAAGTAGCCCTAGTATCTCAACAACAGTAGCAACAACAACAAGAAGCCCTAGTAGCACAATAATAGCAAGTAGCCCTAGCAGCACAACAACAACAGCAACAGCAACAACAACAAGCAACCTTAAAAGCACATCAAGCATCCTTAGTAGCACAACAACAAGAACAAGCCCAACAAGTATCTTTAGTAACACAACAACAATAGCAAGCCTAACAAGCAGCTTTAGCAACACAACAACAACATAAAGCTCACCAAGCAGTCTTAGCATCATAGCAACAACAACAAGCCCAACAACAGGCCCTTGTATCCCAACAACAACAGCAAGCCTTACTAGTTAAGTAGTATGCCCAACAACAACAACAAGGCTCCTACTATAATCCTTAGTAGAACATCGTCAACCCAAACACTCTAGGAACATATACACCTCCCCCACAATCACCTTCGTAATATCCTACACCCCCATACACACCATGTATGACACCTCATCATATCCTAGAATCCCACATATAATTTTTCTGCCTTTCCACCATATGTTCCTCCACCAAGCCCACAAGACAATATGGCATTACGAATCAAGGCATTAACACAAGAAATGTAGGATATCTAGATGGGAAAAATTAAGGAAACACATGCATAGAACCTATTCACATATCTATTTGATCAAAACATCACAATGGTATTGTTTCCTCCTAGTTTTGAAGTACCAATATTTGAAAAATACAAAAGGAGAGGAATTCATATAGACCATGTCAAAGAGTTTAATGTCATGTGTATGGAGGTCCCCTACAATAATTCCTATTTCATGTGCCTCTTTTCGTGAAGCTTAGCAGGCCCAGCCATCGATTTGTTTTCTTAGTTGCCTCTGGGTATCAAAACCTTCTAGGAAATCATTGATAAAT